>JAPMOR010092674.1:0-16646 GCA_026543865.1 Argiope aurantia
CTTTAGAAAGGTTAGAAATTGAAATAACATCCTGAATAATGTATCTGTTAATGAACCAGATTTTTCCAACATTCCAATTAATAATTTTCATTGTCAGAACTGCTAAAGACCAATAATTAGGTATGCAAAAAAAAAGTTTAACCAATATTTTCGCCCTCCTATAAATTAAGGGGAATATTAGTTGGAGATATTTAGCCCACATATTTATTTTGTGCAATCGCATCGGAGTCTTCTATATATGAACATTTGAAAAGGATTCCTCGTTGCTAATATTCTGAAACCCATATTCTAGTAACTAGTCTTCTGAAACCCATATACGAAAAAAAGTGAAATAATAAATAAATGAAGAAAATGCATACCATATAAGCAGGACAAGAAGGTTCCCTACAGGATATGTCAATTCCTTTAAAAACTTGAAGAAATTTCCCTGAAAGCATTCGACATGCCAGTGATTTTATAGAATCCTTGCCTTGCACAATTTCTCCGATATTCCTCTCTGAGAATGGTTTTATGAACATTTATAGTAATCGTGTGTTATGACACTTATTGCAATTCTGTCTTATTAAATGAAAACACACTTCAGGACTTTTATTGTAATTCTGTGTTATTATACTCTGTTGTTATTTTGTCTCTTCAGAATATTCTGGTGTATTCGTTTTGTTCATTTTTAGAACCATAAAGCATATTTCTTTGCAACATGCCTCCTATGATAAAATGCATGCCTTATTTTGGGTATCGCTGTCTCTTAGTAATCTAAACATACCTGTTTTACAACTGAATAATTTTAGGAAAGTTTTAATTTAATTTTGCTTATTCATATTAACGCTCGATTCAGAAGTTACATACATCGATTTTGGGAAGCAATTTAAAAATTTGAAACATGATGAGTTGACGCTGATGAAAACTGAGCTGACATCTAACACTGGTACTTTCTAACTTCCACATACTATAATTTTTCAGCAACGGATTTAACGGGCATAAGAAAATTTTAGAGAAGTATAATCAAAGAAAACATTACCAGATGTTTTCATTTTAATATTTAAACAAAAAATTCTTTTTCTCCATAAAAATAAGAAAAATAATCAAATATACAATTTTATTATAAACCTACGGGGATATTTTATTCCAAATAAATATTAGCTTTCAGTTTTGTTTCTTAGGATCGTGTTAGTATACTATATCATTCATAATTCAGTTAGAATTTCTAATAAGCCGTTTCTAACATTTCGATAATTATATTAAATTAATCCCTCTGAATTTATTTATTAAAAATTTGGAAATGGATTTCATTCCTTTTGGTTTCATGGATGATGAATTCTTTCTTAACAGAGTAAGATTACTTTCAGGTCATGAAAACTATTTAAAGCCGAGAAAGTTAATGATCATCTTTCACTGTATTTTAATTACTTTTTTATTTTTGATTATTAATAAAAAAAATTATAAACGGTTATCTGAAGAACGATGTACTCTTCCAGTATTGTATATATTTCTTAATATCCCCATTATTCAATTATCTACAAAATAATTCTTATTCCGCCAAAAGCATGAAAATAATAAATTTATTAGACATAAATTAATCATTGCATTAGCTGATTCTGTAAAAGAAACAAGTAACAGAATAAATATTTTGTTTCTTAGGATATTTGTAATTTTGATTTAATATCAGTCATATGGGACTAAATAAAGAAAATATTTCAATTAATTCTGAGGAATTTCAACTTGCATCATCAAGTAACCCGCATCCCTTTTCTACATCTCTTTTCTTTAGCTTCCCACTTTCTTCCTTGATGGCATAATATATATCATTGCCTTTTGCAGATGACTGTGGCTTTCAATCAGATCCATAGCTCAGAAATCTCTTCCGCGTTTTTCTTTATTTCATATATTTCTTCTTTTAAGCTTACAAATGTAAGATTTATCCCAGTTCGGAACGCGTGATTGAATACCTATAAAGCATGAAGAATTCACCAGCATGCTATAGGATCATTACGCTTTTCCATGTGATAGCACATATCAACGCATTGGCTTAGTCATTTCATTTCATCTTATGAGAATTCGCTAATGGAATATCTGGAATAATTTTTTCTAACTCTTATAATCAGAGAAATGCTATATTTAGGAAATGACAACTCCGTATTTGTTTTGCTTTTGCTTTATATTATCGGAGGAAAAAAAAATAATTAACGTTCCTAGCAGATTATATTATCATGACAGTCAATTTTATCGTGAATACACGAAATGCCTGGTTTTTTTTCCTTGTATGTGAAATATACAAATAGAAAATATTGTAATCTTCGAAAAAATTGCAACTTAAGGTTTTGATAAAACTTTATGTTTTAGACATCCCCCAAACCTAAAAAAACTTATTTGCACCTTTTTTCTTTTCTAACACACTCAGTTGTTTCAAAAAACATAGTTTTTTTTTAGAAAAACATAATTGAAATTCATATATTTATAATTGATGTAGGAGTTTTCAATAATATTATGTTGTTTTTTTCTTATTTTATGATAAATATTAATTTAAATTTTGATTTAATGTTTTCAGCTGTATTCATTGTTATAATAATAAAATATTTAAAACGTTTTAATATTCATTTCTTATATTCAAATATATTTGCGATAGTAAATTAATTATCTTATAATCAAGTAGTTTAATAAACTTTTCCCCCATTTACACGACATATTTTATCAGTCCCTTTAAAAACATGCAAACGGCACTGTATATACAGGGTGGTTATAATTAAAGTTACCCCGTTTAGACCTACGTAATGTCCGCTCTAGTGGAAGGATGTCGAAGAAACTTGATATTTAGGTTGTATGGATCATGGGCAAAATAAATCTGCATTAAAAATAGTTTACATTTCGGCCGATAGATGGCGGTTTTCATGTACGATACATGTAAATTTAGCTATGCAAATACATAATGCAAATTTAGAATAGTTTAAAAAGGCAGTACTCACTGCCACAAAATCATTCTTCGTCATGCCGTTAGAGAAGAAAGGGAGAGCTTTACTGATAAAGTTGTTTTATCAGAACAGCAGTAATTTGTCAGCTGCACTGCTAGAATATCGGTGCTTGAAAGACTTACGGAAAGGGCCTTTGTCCAGGCAGGATTTGAAAAGATGATTATTAAATTTGAAGAGACTGGAGAGTTGAGTGGGGTACAAGGAAGAGGACGGAAACGGATTTTAAATGAAACTGCAAAAGAAGTCGCCCTTGCCGTGGTCAAAAGAGCGTCCGATTCGCAATATTCTTCATCAAGTGCTCAAGTGGTGGCACTTGATTTACTCCTCCCTTGGTCTACACTACGAAACGTTCTTCGATCCATTATAAAGTGGTATCCATACAAGATCCATCATGTGCAAGCGCTGAATCTTGCAGACCCGGAGAAACGAAATCAATTTGCTAGAATTTTTTTAGCCAGAATAGCCGTTGACAATTCATGGCCTTGGAACATTTTGTGGTCGGACGAGGCTCATTTTATCTTAGGCGGAACAGTTAATACTCAGAACTGTCGCATATGGGGTACTGCAAGTCCTAATGATGTGCATGGACAGTCTCTACATCCTGATTACATTACTGTATGGTGTGGTTTTACTGCTGATTTCATTCTTAGTCCTTTTCTTTTTTTTTTTTTGAGGAGAACACGCTTTATGGCCCTGAAAGTTGTTCCGTTACGGGTGCCCTTTACAGCGACCTTTTTCAGCAGCAAATCATTCTTGCGTTACAAGAACGAGAATGTGTAGGGAATACTGTCTTCATGCAAGATGGTGCACCACCTCACATTGCTCGACCAGTGACGGCATTGCTTCGTGCCCACTTTGAAGATCAACGGGTAATTTCAAGAAGTTTTCCAACTTCCTGGCCTCCACGTTCTCCAGACTTGAATCCCTGTGATTTCTGGGTGTGGGGATTCCTAAACTATTGTGCCTATGGAGGAAGCATACGGACTCTGCATGAATTGAAAGCAAGCATAACATGTCATGTTGCTGCAATTGTCGAGAAACCCTTCGTGCCACTGTTGAACATGCCATAACATGCTTTGAACATGTACTTGACGTAAATGGAATGCACATTGAACATATATTGTAATTATATAAAGTTCCAAATTGTGTTTTTTTCATGCGCCACCTTCTCACCTGGCGGTTGAAATTTGAACTATTTTTATTGCAGATTTCTATTCCCCATGATCCATACAACCTAAGTACCAAGTTTCTTCTACATCCTTCCACTAGAGCGGAGAGCGGACACTACGTAAGTCTAAACAGGGTAACTTTAATTATAACCACCCTGTAGTTTAAAGCTTTCGATTAAACTATATGTTGAAATGTTTCTTGCTCTAATAAACCTAGCCGTCTTTTAAACAAAACACAAAAGTCATTATATAGCTCTAAAAATAAAAATCTTTTAATAGCAAAATTGAATACCAAATTATATCTTGTAGCATTTATATGAAATTTTATTAAAATATTGCTTAGCACTGCTTTTGATTTGTTCAGAACTATTAAGATTCTGGAATGGAACAAATAATCTAAAATGCAGTAAGAATAAAGAATTATTATGAATTTTATTTTATGAACAGTTTCAAATAATTTAATACATATCAGAGGTATATTTTTGATGGTATTTTCACAAATAATAATATGAGATACTTTATTTTCTTTTAAATCTCTTAATTTAACACATGAAAATAAAAATTAATTCAAGGAGTTATTAATTTCAGATTGTACTTAAGCCTTTTATCAAAACTTTTTCCTTTGCTAGACGTGAACAGATACAATGAATATCTAAGCACTTTAAGAATTTATGAAATCAGTAAGTTCTGTTAAAAGCCTTTGCTAGATAAATGACTTAAATTAAGATCGCACAATTATCGAAAATGATAAAGGGAAAGATGAAAACAACTGATATTAATGTGTTTCTGGTAATGTATTAAAATTAATTTGTGAGTAAAGGGAACATTATACAGAATCACTCTAATGATTAGTAAATGGTTGCATTGAATATAATAAAAAAATGTAGACAAAGTTAAATGGCTTTTCAAATAATATTAATACTTTTAATTATGAATTAAAATACATTACTTTCCTGAAAAATATTTCAACTCTAATTTTATCTGATCTGTATTTGAAATTTAGTTAATCCTAGTGATTTAGATTTGTCCAGAGTGTGAATTAATGATATATGTATTATTATAAACATACTGTCCAACAAAATTATTTCTTTAAACTTTCTGAAGCCTTTAATTAAAAATGCAAGCTTCAAATATTATTTAATTTTTATAGTGCTATAAGATGTTACTAAGAATTTTAACAATCAGAAACAATTATATTGATATTTTGAAAATTATAAATGATAGAACAGCACGTAAATTTCAATTATTTTGAAAGGAATGACTTTCATATATTGCGTTTGTTAGATGATATTTCTCGTGTTCTTTCTCATGTTCATATGGCTGAAAGATTAAAGGATTCAAAGAAGAAATTCAGGCATAAGTAATATTTAAAGTGCATTTCATTGTGCAAAAGTAATTTTGATTTTACATGCATGCATGCTTCACATGTCCACTTAAACAACCAGATTTAATCAAATTTTGCACACTTATTATTTAAGACCAGAAAAGAGTATGTCAATGTTTCAGAGTAGTAAAAAAATGAATGAATTATTCATTTAATGCGAAAATAGTAACCATAATTCTGTCATTTTTTTCAGTACCTTTAGAGGAAATTTAATCGAGAAAAAATTATTTTTACACCACTTTAAACATCCAGATTTTACCTATTCAACAGCGTCCCTAACATATCTGTGCCATTCATCATTTCATCCTGATCATCAATCGCTATTAATATTATTTTTTTTTTCAAAAAATAACAATGCTGGGTGAAGATGACATTTTGAATTATTCAATCACTATTGACTTTAAATTTTATATTTCATTATTTTTAGAAGCAAGATTAGCAGCTGACTAAATTGAAGATAAGTAAAATATAGATTTTAGAGCAAATAAAACAGACGTTGAACGACAGAAATGACTTCAGACTTTGAATATGTAACCAAATAACTCAAAAATATGTAAATAATTTTAACGTCAGTTTGCTTAACAATTAATAAAATACATTAAATAATAATACCAATAAAAGACATGCCGAAATGAAAAGAAGATTTTAGCTCTTGCGTCATTGTGTAAATCCTACTTAAGTTCTGCCGACAGATGGCGCTTTTAGCCGATATTCTATCGGTAGATGGTTCTCGGCTATTCCCCATTTCACGTGTATAATCAACGGCTTCGAGACAATATCCTCTTTTCTGGACAATGGTTTCCTGATTCCACTGCAAACATAACCCCAAAGAGAAGTTATCCAGTTTCTTTGCTTAGAATGAAAGCGTACGTCACAAATTTATATCAGGATTGAAAAGGTGTGCAGGGAGAACTGTTTCGGATTGCTGACGTTATTTCAATAGTACTCTGATGAGGTGGGACTTGTAAATATTAAGGATTTTCCATGCCCTGGTCAGGCACACTTTGTGACAAATAAAGAGCCATGATGTTGGTTGTGGCGAAGGTCTTACGGCAGAATCAGTGGATCACCGCTAATGAAATTACTGTTGAACCGTCATCGAACAATGGAACAGTGCATCACATAATCTGCTAGACCTTTGGTGATACCAAAGTTTGTGCATGGTGGATGCTCAGGTATTTGAATCCATCAGCAACCGAGAACTTCCTACACGAAAGTATTCCATCCTTACCCAAGTTCTAGAATAAATGACTCTAATTATCAGTGGTTATAATTTGTAATTGTATTTTTCTATATGAACTTTAATTGATATATAGTCATTAACATATTTTCTACATATATTTGCAGCCTACTTTACATTCGAGCACAAAATAATTCTAACTAATTCAAAATATTATCGAATTTAGCCAGGGATAAGATATAATCTAATTTGTTATCGTTAATATTCAGTCTTTGCTGATAAAACTAATTTTTTAATAAATTATCATTTAGAGAGGAAGGATTGTTTTATTTATAACATTTTTATTTTAGCTGCTAATGAGGCGTACACTTTAGAATAATTATTCTTTCTATAAGACGAAATCAATAATCAAAGGACGGAATTTGTTTTTATTTTGCTCAATTTTATTTATTTATTTTTTATTTTTTTAATATTTGATCATCAAAATAACATAAAAGTAGATCTTTACATTACGTCAACGTTGTCGATTCTAATTCTAATGTGTTTTTCCAGTTTGGTTACTTAAAATCCTAATTCTTAGATTAATTTCTATTTTCTTTTCTTTTTTAGTGCTAATTTCAGAAGAAGAATTTATAAAGCAATGAGAATTTGCAATTATCTCAATATTACATCAGTAGTATGTTTACACACGTAATGAATTAATATTCCAAATTTTTGTATCATTTCTATAACCATTAAAAATTCTTATTTTTATTCTTAAAATTAAGATTTCAGTATTGTGTATACACGTTCCGGCTCACTATTTTAGATTCGCCTACTCTATCTTTAATCATTAAAAAATTTTATTTCTATTCTTAAATATTTAAGAAATCTTATTTTTTTTAAATAAATATATTTATATCTATTAAAAACCTTACTTTTTAAAAGAAATTAGATATATTTAAATCAATTTGTTTGTTTTTTTAAACTAAACTTATCAATGAAATGAAGTTTTTTTTAAAAAAATCAATTTTAGACAAATTGAGAAAATTGAGACAAAAAGTGTGAAAATTAAATACTAATATCTTGCTGCCATATTAATTGATCTTTCCAAGTTATTGAAAAGTAATTTTTAAATGCATATCATTAATATAATTGTGACTCGGCTTTCCATATTTATTAACAATTGGTATAATCTATCTACTATATATTTATTTTATTATCGCAAGATAAAAATTCATATGATATTTGAAATAAATTTAAAATATTATGTTGATATATTTTATAATGTTAATATTTGCATTTATGTAATGCAGTCACAATTTTCCATTTCAACCGTAGCGGCATATCGCGTTGATTGTAATTTTATAAATATCTACCACTGTGACAAAGTCTAATTTTAATTTTCACCAAATTGAAACTGTCATTTTTGACACATCAATCGGCAAACTCCGAAAGATTTCTTTGTTTTTAAAATATATATTAAAAGTAATAATAATGTATAGTGTGTCTCAAAATAAAAATTATTTCAAGGTGACATCTAAAATGGCATTGATTTCTTTTTAAGCTTTTCGCAATGCCTCCAAAAGAATTAATACAGAAAAATGATATTTTTTAAATTGAATATTCGTTCCAAAATGATTCCCCTCAGAAAATTTCAATACGCTTCAGAAAATTAAGTGCGAAAATAATTCAGCAAAATCGCATCGCTAATTGCAATTTGCATAAAATTGTAGGAACGTAGTTTGAAAAGAATTGGCCATGAAAAGGTCGAAACATCAAACAATTATTAGGCATATTTACTTATTCGAGACAGAGAAGTAAAAAAATAATAAAAATAAATCAATAATATGCTTTTGAAGCTCGTAAAGTACGTTGAAAGACTGCCTTCATGGATGTCAAATCTAAGTTTAGATTTTTATGTCTTCAGTTGAAAAGTCGGGCATTCTTTATGAACTGAATTGATTATATTTCAAAATAAGAATATGTCTCGACAAAATTATTAACTTTAAAGAATAGCAATTAATTACATTAGTTAAGAAGTCCTTCATAATTTAATTATTAATGTTATTATTTTTAATGGGTTTCTTATGGAACTAATGATTTTTGTATTGTACACATTTTATTGTATTATACTTTACTGCATTTTTTTTCAATGAACTATTAAAAAAATCTTGTAAATAACAATTTTTTTCTCACATTTTGAGAAAAAAAAATGTTTATTTTACTTAGAAACCCGATATAGCATGGAAATAATTTACCTCAATAATGAAGAAGTTTTTGCAAATTTAAGGATTGCAATTTAGATTCTACTAAACATTGTACTAATCTTTGTTTTAAAATAGTTTTTTTTCCCGTTTTGGAGAATTTCCAAAAAATTTATCGGCACATTTTCATTAAAGTTTTGAAAATCATCATATTTGTTAGCATTAAAAGGTTTATAATAAGTACACATTAAAAGTATACTTGATGGATAAGCATTATATGTTATATAGTGCTTATCCATTAAGCACTGCATCTTAGGAAGAATTGTTTTCCTAAACTATCGTTTTCTCATTCTGTGCAAGAGTAAAACTCAATGAATGTTGAAATACATAAATATTTTCTTAAAAATTGAAATTACCAGATGATGCTGGTAATATTTTTTTTATGTGTAACTCTTAATTTTGCCGTGTTCTCTATTATTGCCATTTATTGCTTTTACGCTGGTACACATCAAATCAATTGTACTAAAAATCTCAAATGAAACCATCTATTAATCATGCGAATAAATACAGATGAAATTCTAAAAGAAGATTTAATGAAACACGTACTAAGAAATTAAGCATAAAAATGAAGAATTGAGAGTTCAAGTGTGAGGCGATGATATGAGAAACCAATCTTGAATGATCTTGATTTTATAAATCATCCAAAATTAAATTGGGATTCTATTAAATTATAACATTGCAATATAATTGCTGATTTTATATTTGATTTGAAGAATGCCTTCAGAAAACGTTTATTATGTAGTTAAAATCTTAGCAACACTGGGATTGCTCTAAACTATCTACAGTTCTGATCTTTTATCCCTTCAGGAGAGGAGTTAAATTGTTTAAGCTGGCAAGCGTTGACGGTCATGCTTAATTTTTTAACGTTGTTAATGGTTTAAAGGAAATATTATGTGCTAGTAATTCGTTTCTTTTGTTTATCGTTATAAATGATACTTGTATTATTTTCCCTGTGACAATTTCTTATTCCTGACATAAATCAGTTGATGGCATCTGCGACAGTACAGATAGGAAGAAAGAAACTGCATTTGAAATACCGATGCCTCGCGATGTTAATTAATGGTAATGTTGTTAATTAATTTGATAGATAGCTGCGATGTTAATTAATTTTATAGACAGAAAGTCTATCAAAGGTGGTTTATTGGTGAGCTTGGAATGCTAGAAGATGTGCAGGATATCTGAAGAAAGCATGAAAATGTATAATTCCTTACAAATTTCATGGTATTATGTCACCACTTCTATAGATTGAATGATTTGGATTTAAGTATTTTGCATACCTTGAATTTCTCTCATGAACCTATTACTGATTGCAACAATGGCGATTCTTAGTAACTCCTATAATATTTTTTTATTAGTTTTGGTTGGAATCAATATCTTAACGACGAATGACCAAAAATAAGTAAGTATAGGGCTGTGGTTCATTTCATTAAATTTCAGTGAAATTAATCAGAAATACTGATTATTTGAAATAAATTTTTCTGAGGAAAAGCAAGATATCATCATTATTTGTTGTCTTTCTCATTTGTTTTAAATAAATCCCCTGCTTTAAATTATCAAAATCAGGAAAACGAGTTATCTTCGATTGTGCCTTTTGAATTATCAGATATTAAAAACGTGATGGATAGATGTAATATTCACAAACACTATTTGATCAGAATCTATTACTACATCTTTGTGAATACTCTAAAATTTCTAAGATATTATTAGAATTATTATTTAGATAACGATACTCCACAAAAGAAAACTTGCAAATTCAATGATTAGTGTATTTCTGATGCAGAGATTTCAAATGTTATTAGTTTATATTCAAGTGCAAATGAGTTTATATTCAGTTGTTTCACGTTCTATAAAAATTTATTATAGCTCTTTTTTTATTTAGTTATGTTTTATTAGCACTCTTTATGGAAGCTAAAGAAGAGCTGATTTGTCACATACCACGTAATTCCGAATACATGTTAGATGAAAATGATTATACCTTTCGCTGCACGACATCGTTAGTAATTTGGACCATAACATCAGAATTAATTTGTAGAAGGCCCCCATATACGATTAATATTTAAAGAAATCTGCTTCGCATCTAGATTAACTAGATAACTTAGGAAAATAAATAATATATTTTTTTTCAGTAATTACCTATAAAACATTCATTAATGAAAAAAATTATTAGAATATAAACACTTACAGTCATCACTGCGCTATGTCATTAAGTCATTTGAAACTTAAATATATGCAATATGCATAACCATGCATATTATGCATATATGTATATCACTGAGGATTTCCATATGCAGGGTTTTAAATTTAGAGCTTATACTGGCAACTGATTTGAGATTAAATTCAGAAGGAACTGTATCTACATAGTATAAAATAGAAAGTTAATTATACATTTGCGTGCTACAGAGATTCTGAGAACACTTGAGAGGAACTCTGAATGGAGAATTTGCATTGATTACCTTTAACCTTTGATAAGCTTTATACATCATATTGTAAATGCATACATGTTATGAGTAATCAAATAATACCATAATTTACTAAAGATACAAATGAATTTAAAGCATCGATAACTCGCTCTCTTCCCAGAGACTTCATGAAAATAAGATCAATAGCGGAGATCAGATTTAAAACTTAACCTCATTGACAAGTTTAAATTATATATCTAATTAAAGAAGGAACATTTCATGATGCATTTCAACCGCTACGTAAGCACTAAAATCAAAGAACTCTGGGGTTAATTTGGAGATATGGATTTAATCAATAATGATGAAACAAAGAAATTACATTTACCATTCGCAATGCTGTTAATGTATTTCTGTATATAAAGTACATAAACCTTCAGGTATGATGCAGCCTTTTTACTCCCTTTAAAAGACTTCATCTGCATCTAAATTCAACGGATGAGTGAGTCAGCATAATTTTAAGTAAAGACCCAAAAAGAGATTGCATTGATTAGAAGCCCATAAGTCTAATGAATCTGCGATGGAGAAAGCAACTAGTTTTTAAGAATCCCCATCATTCACAGAAAATAGCCCTATTTATAAAGTACGTTCTGGAAATACATTTTCTGATAATACTTTGTTGCGACAAAACAATACGGTTTATGCAGTGCTTGAAATTGTAGTCTTTTTTATATAATACAAATGGATATTTTTATTTATTTATTTTATATATGCTACGCCGCTCTTCTACATAAAAACGGAACGATGTTATGAAAATCTATTGATTCTTTTACTGTTTCATGGAAAGTGCATAAGGAACAATATCTGAACTGGCAACTATTGAACTTTTATTCATATTTTAATAAACTGAAAAATTTAATATGTTACATATCTGAATAAAATAATATGCATGTATTTGTTTTAAAGTAGATTGCCTTCGTTTTAAAGTAGCCTTTCTTATTGCTAGTTTTTCTGTAGATTAAATAAAAAAAAATAACCTCGCTTTTACTTCAAAGAATCCGAAGTACAAATATTTAAAGAATCCAATCAAAGAGGAAATATTGATATTTTAAATTTAATTTTATTAAATTAGTCCTTCTTATATGATGTAACTAAAAAATTTGTGCTTTTCTTCATTCGAAATGCATGACTGAAAGATGACTTTTAAAAGACAATTTAAGAGTATGTACTATTATATAAAGATTGAAGAATAATGGGAATTTAACATAATCACAGATACCATGATAAAATTCAAAAGGAAACCAAATTGCATTCGATTTCGAACATTTTAATCAAAATTTACATGACAAAAAAATTAGTTGTTAAAAGAAAAGTAAAACTATGATTCCAAGTAACCTATCAAAATTCAGACAAATACTAAAACATAATACTTGAATGCTCCTTTTCTTAGAGGCAACACTAGAAAAGAAAAAAAAATAACCCAGTTATATATTTGAGTTATTTCGAAATCTCATTTTTATTCTAGATGCATCGTAGCAAATGACTTCAAACATATCTACTGCTGTATTTCCCTATTTTTCTTTATTTATTTGTTGTAAGGAGTTATATGTCTGTATTAATCTCTATCGTTGTGGTAACATATTGAAGTACGTAGAAAAAAAAAAGAAACAGAGACAAAATCTAGGCATGTATGAAAGTTCACTCGTAAAGAATGAGGAAGGAAAGATTAGCTCATGTGTTTTCTGTAAGCTTAGTAGCTGGAACGGGGTGAGATTAACTTTGTGTGCTACCTAATCTTCGTCAAATATCGGTTCCTAAAGAATCGAAGTTCTTACAGGAGAAACAATGTTCCTCGATTCTATTGTCCATTATTGCTGACTTGGAGACCTATTTGTATTGATCCATTATTTGTTTTTTCTGTTCATTGAGAAATCCTGCAGATAAATTTATTCAAGAATTGTTTGTTTTTTCAAGATTCTTTTACCAGATGGTATACATATTACTAATATTTTATTAATTTGAAGCATTTATTTTCCATTTGTTTACATTATTTTAATAGTATAGGCGTTTATAAGACGTTTTAGTTTTCATATTTTCTTGAAATTTGTTTACTTATATATATAAAAGAAAAAACTATGGATTTTTAACTGTTGTGAACATATCCAATTTAAAATTTAATTATAACATGCAGCTCATAATAAAAGCAGTATTCAGTGGCACATTGAATTATAAATATCATTTCTAAAGTACTCTACATTTAAATGAGCTCTCATCCTATTCGATAATTTTGAACGCTTTCATTAGTCGTACTGTAAAATCGATCTTTTCGTTGCTATCGAACTACGTAGGCTATAATAGGTCGAAGAGAAAGTATTTTTAGGTTAAATAAGCTTGCGTGCAGTTACACTGTGTTACACTGTTATTGTTGCCTCGTCGACAAACGCAACACATGTTCGAAATGCGCGAGTTTCAGTACTCTATATTTTGGGGCATACTGTACTTTGTAATTGACTTTCTCTCCCTATTCTGTATACTGTTTTCAATATAGGAATGTTAATTCTAAAGTTTTCTGAGAAATGGCATTTTAATTGGTCACAATGTATCTTACATCTACACATTACATCTATATCCATTACATAGCATCTAATGATTATAGATATTGTCATTAAGAAGGAAGTTTTAGCAATTTAAATTGACGTCTTGAATAATACATCTACTAAAGAACAAGATTTTATCGACACTTCCAGTTGATAATTTTCATTGTCAAGATTTCTAGATATTACTGATTTTGCAATAGAGAGAGTTTAACCACAATTTTCATCCTTCCGTATATGTTAACGAGGACATTTGAAGGAGATCTTAAGCCCACGTACTTATTTTGCGCAAACGCATCAGAATTGTTTATACATAAATATTTGAAAAGGATTCCTCGTTTCTAGTCTTAGGAAACCCAGATTCTATAACGCTTAGACGTAAGATAATGTGTACCACATAAGAGGATCAAAAGGCTCAAAAAAGGGACATGGAGATACCCTTAAAAACTTGAATAAATTTGGCACAAAGCATTCAACATGGCTTTGCAAATGTATCCGATTATTAAGAATGGTTTTTGTAAACATTTATAATGACTATGTGCAACGTGATTATCGTATATGAAAACAGTCTTCTGGAAATTTATTGTAATTTCGATAATGTTGTAGACGTCCGATGGATTTAATGGGAATAAGAATTTTTAGAAGGAAAATCATAAAAAACTTTTTTTTTTCATTTTAGTATACTGCGTAAAAAAAGTAGAAGAATAGTTGTTTTCTGTAAATTTTCTTTTATATTTTTCTCCTGGCTAATAGATTCTTATATAGGTTTTATTTAACAATGTTTTCTTTATTTTCACGTAGATATTACATAGCTACCACTAATTATAATTACAAAAACGAGAATATATGATTTACAGTGTGTAAAAAAATGTGGAAAGGGCACTTACTACATTTTTTATTTGATAGAATGTGCACGAGTAGAAGAGTAAGTATATACTTTTTAAAACTGTTTTTTTTCAGGAAAACTTATTTTGTTAAACATTTGATAAAATACGTTTTCCTGTTTTTCTCAGGAAAACGTATTTTGTTAAACATTTGACTGGTGCTTTAATTTCAAAATGCCTAGAGGTATGCCCTTAAATAATTTTAAAAAGGGTCAAATTGTTGCATATAAAAATGAAGATAAAGGTATTAGAGAGTTTTTGACTTTATTAGAAATTCAAACAGAAATAAAATAAGAAAGAAGATTGGTAGACCTAAAAACTCAACGTCTCGTGAAAGAAAACTTACTCATGAGTTTAAAAAGAGTAGTGGAACTGTTTCAAAAACTAGAAATCCAGAAGGACTTATTCATGTGTCGAAGCATGCAATATGCAACTACATCCAAAGGTCCAAAATATTCATTTTTAGAAAACAGTGGCAGCATCCAATGTGGAAACAAATAAATATTAACAATTGTTTATCTTGGGCTAAAGAACACGTCATGGACCACATAATGGACTTCTGTAATATTTTCAGATAAAAAAAGTTTAACTTAGATGGTCCAGAGGGTTATCAATAGTACTGACGTTGTCTGAAGAATGCAGAACGATATAATTTAACTAGACAAATGGGAGGAGGAAGACTGATGGTCAAGTTATCGGATAGTTATGGAGAATGAACAAGTTCGTTATTTCTCAATGGTAAGCAGAAGCATGCAGACTACTTTAATGTACTGAATTCTGAGCTTCTTCCTCATGGTTCTGAATTAGGAGGAGAACAGTGAATGCTTCAACAAGATGGAGTCCCAATCCACACTGCCAATGGAGTTAAGAATCGGTTCGCTGCAAATAATGTGCAGGTTTTATCCTTTCCAGTTGAAAGCTCCGATCTGAGTATAGAAGAAAATATCTGGGCAAAGCTTATTCGTCGAAAATACGCTGGTGGGAAGTTGTTTGAATCGCTCGCTGAGTTTCTAGGAGCATTAAATACCTCATGCCATAATTTTTGTCAAACAGAAATGCTATCTTTGTATGATTCACTTCCAAACAGAAATTTTGAAGTCATAAAAGCTGATGAAAAGAATATTCCTTACCAAAACCGCTTCTATTTTGTTCTTTTTATATCTGCCATTCTACTTTTTTACACGGTTTCAAATAAAAGAAAACCATTTTTTTAGCCATTTATACTTTATTTTTGAATATCACGTTAATAATACAAATTTTTTTGAGTGAATGATCTAAAAATAATTCTTTTAAAAATAATTACAATAAAAAAATAATAATCCATGTTTAAAAAAAACTAGTATCCTTCTACATGTTTTACACAGTGTATGAAAATAAGAAAACTAATCAAATACATATTTAATATTAGCACACAAATATACACATTTAATATGCACATTAAATATTAGCACACAAATATACACATTTAATATGCACATTAAATATTAGCTTACATTCATGTTTTTAAAGAGTGTGTTAGTATAATTTGCTATGTATAATTCAGTTAGAATTTCTAATAAGCCATGCTAAAACAAGCTAAAAAATTTAATAATTATAGTATAGTATCCCACGAATTTACATATGGGAAGGTTTTAGATGGATTACATTGTATATGGTTTCCTGAACGATAAATGCTTTCATAAGAGTATGAAATTACTTTCATCATAAAAAAGTTAAAACAATATTTTCAGTTCATTTAATAAATTTAAGGCCTTGAAAGTTCATAAACACCTTTCACTAAGTTTTAATTAGTTCTCTTTTTTTATAATTTGTTTGAACAAAAATTAA
>JAPMOR010092684.1:0-20829 GCA_026543865.1 Argiope aurantia
GCCTTAAAACAAATAAGAGCATTTTGAATAAAAAGTACAACAGGAAAGAATTTAAAATTGAATTTAGCTTGTTTAATATAATTTAAATTTTGTGTGCATTACTTTGGCAAAAATACGACTTAATGCTGAAATACAATATACCAGAGCTTTACTTTCGATTCACGCCGATTTCAAAGCTACTCTTTTATACAATGTTAAGCGACCATGCACATATTTGGCTGCTGATGCCTTAATAGAAAACTAACAATCCAAAATTTTCAATCAAGATAACTAGTGCTTTCATTATTTTTCTACACTTTTCGAAAGACTCAAATATTTATACAATAATTTATTTACTTACTATGTGTTGAAAGTGAATATATTACAATCGTTTTCTCGACTTTTACTCAGTTGCTTAATGAGGGATGGGCAAGAAAAGGTATAGATGCTGTAAACTACAGGAAGACAATCTCTACATGAAGGCTCAACGAAGACAATATGCTGTAGTCATTTTAAGTTCTTAATGCTTAAATACAATATGATAAATTAATATGTTATAATAATATGACAAATGGAGCTGAGATGGAGTGGGAAAAAAATACTTAGTTCCAGGCGCCAGTTACCTTCGCTATGCTACTTTCTTCGCTATATGACATACGTTAACAAATAATCGATTTGCACTGCTATAAAATTCTAATGGCTTTATTTGAATTCTTACCATCACCATCTTCTTGAATATGAGAATAGGAAAATTAAAATCCTTTATCTTTTATCTGTGTTTATACCTGCTCCTCTAACTCAAAATCATATCTTCTATCCTTGAACTCGAAATCAAATTTTCGAAATTCAGTAAACTCACGTGCCGCAATTTTTTGAAGCCTACTAGTTGCGTAATATTAAAAAGGCCAAGGAGTTGCTGATTCTACTATTTTGGTTTACGCCTGCAATTGAATTCCGTGATTTTAAAATCATCTTTTCGAAATTTATTGAATTATTGACCACTTTGTGGCTAGGGGCCAATTGCCACGAAGAGGATGTCAGCTTGAACTGGTCAGTATTATGGACGGACAAAATTTAGACTAAATTTAAGAGTTGGTCATAACAAATCCTGTCGATACTACTACATTCAGTGGTGGAGGGGTGGTCGGCTGTACACAAGAAGAAGTAAAAAAAACTACACATTAATTTCACATTATAATGTCGGAACTAAAATGGGGGACGAAAAAAAATCCATACTTTAGACACAACTTACCCGTGTTGCGTAAGTAGAAGGCAAATGGTGAGCGTAATTGTAGGAGTAATTGATGTAATCCCTATCATCACTTAATCCTCTTACATGAGTAACTGATGACTGAGGCTTAGAATTTTCCTAGCCATATATAATTTATATTCATCATTAAGAATATGAAAATTTGATTTTTCTGAAGGGCTTTGTGCACCTGCTCGAAATTATTTGTCATTATAATCTTCTGTGGCAGAATTTAAACTTCGGATAAATGTTTTATTTTAATCACGCTTTTCATCCTCGTCGTCCTATCTCAGAGCAAAATGATGAAATCATCGCAAAATAACCTTACTCTTGATTTAAAGTGAAACATTTATATACCTAAACTTCCCATTAGTAAGGAATTTGTATTTATTCATTTTTATTCCCGTTAAAAAAAATTGAAAATCATCATTCATTGTGATGTGTTATACAATCAAATGCCGATCTATTAATGCCCTTTTTCTACAATAATAATGAAATTTCGACGGTTCAAAACAAAGGCGCTGTTAATGGTCTATATTAAAATAAGTTTTCTGTTAAATATCTTTACACTCTTTTAATTAGAATAATTTCAAAGTTCTATTTCAGATAAAGCTCTTTTAGAGCTCCTAACCATCAACCCCTATCTATTCCATATATCAACAAAAATTCCTTTTATTCTTTTCGATCTGAACAGTTCTCATCTTCTTGAAACTTCCCATTCAAAACCATCCACCACTTGAGCCGACCGGAAAAAGGGAACATTTGACTCACTGTAACTGTAGCAGAAGAGGTTAACGAGACTGACGGGAAAAGGGGGAGCACAGAACAGACGATTATCTTCCATATCGCACCAAATGAGTTGCATCCTCCGCAGCTGACTCAATGACTACCACATGAGGCTTCAGTTGGTGGTTGCGCATCCCACCCCCCCAACTCCGTTTTAACGACTACTGTGTTGATTAGTCACCAGAAACACTTGTCTGTTGAGAGAAAATGACTTGGAAGCTTCTGTTCTAAGGCTTCTCATTCATTATGCATAGGGAGGCGTTTGCGTCTGACTTTGAAAATTGGGTTTTGTGGAGAGAAAGTGAATATGAGGGCAAATTCAGTTTGACACAGGCAGTGCTCGTTTTTTGCTGTTATGATATTGTTTGGGGTCCGTAAAGGATTCTATTTGGAAATGTAGGCTCGTTTAGAAGACTTTTTTAAAATTTAAAATCTAATTCTCTTACCTCTAGCATCTCAGTTATTACATTCAACTTTGCAAGCAACGCTCCTATTGTGTTGTATACAAATAATATTCCTTTTCCTTGCAAAAATATTTGGAAAGCAAGCGAATCCATTTCTACCATTCTAAAAACAAATTCAGCATAATTTCAAATAAATCTATCAATATATTACATGTTTGTATCCGTACATAATCTGAAATAATTTTATCAAAATAGAATTTCTAAACTTTACTGAAAAAAATAATAGAAAAAAAATATTTATGTATTACTTTATTATTTGATAAAGTTTTTTATGATTCATAGTTTTTGCATTTAAAAAAAACACTTATGGTTAAGCTTAGTTTTTCTTTGTTTTGTTGTTAGAAGTTAACTTCTGCGTGTTTCTACCGTTATTCTTTTCATTTCTTATGATTCAAAAATCAATATAATTAGAAAGACTTTTTGATATGAATAATTTAACTTTAGATAGAATCTGAAGAGTGAATATTAACAAGTATTGGAAATAAGGAAATACATGAAAGTGAACTGTTCGTGGAACATACGAAATTTTGATTAACTGATCAGATATTCTTCTAATAATCTATAAAATATTTAAAACAGGTTTAAGAGAAGGCTTTTCTTATAATAAAATTTCGTTTGTATATTTTTTTGATGAATATAAATTTTTATTTCACAATCTCCACATCAATTAATGTCAGATGACATTCATATATAACATTTATCATATGACTTAGACATTATGTGAATTGACATTGTAATAGATTCTAATGTTAATAGCAGCTTTTGGTTAGCCTGAAATATGATTGTGTTTAATATCAGTTTAAATTATAATGGATAATTTGATATTTCATTATACTCTTAGCGAACTTAGGCATTAAAGTCGTATTGTTTTGATAGCCTTACACATGTTCTTGTTAGTGTGTACACAAAACTTCCAAGTAGATACCAAATTCCATGATACCATTAGGCCATTAAAAACTTCACAGGCCAATTAATTTATCATCTAACTATGCGTTATCTTTCGTCATGCTACAATTTCATTTTCTTATTATTTGTGTAAACTGAACAAATAATAAACAATATTTTTTTTAACTTTCAAGAATGAAAGGAAATCACACTATTAAACATTTCATGAAACAATGAAAAAGGTTTAAATTTCGTTGCAATAATGAAATGTATTGTAAAAAATCCCGCAATAAAATATTTTTTTAAATTATCAAAATGGAGAAAAAAATTGCAATATAACTAAATTAATTTCATTAAAAAATAATTTTTCGAATTTTAAAATGGTGCAAATATTATTTTTCTGCCACAATTTATTTAGAAATTATATAAGAAAAACGGCTAAATCAATCTCTCTTACATTTTAATTGGTTGAAATTCCAATGAAGGTTTCAAAAAAGAATCCCTCCGAGATGCACAATCAGATTATTCAATATATATTTGTGCCAAAATTAGTAGCTGTAGATCGAACAATCTGGGCTGTAGACTGTCAACATACAAGCAGACACACATTTTATTTCATTGTTAATAAAGATGCAATATACGCATAATGTCTAGAATTTGATTTATTTTGAAAAGCTCTTAAAATTGATAATATGCTTTGGCAGTTAATTATAATTTCTATGGTGTAATAAAATGCTTTTAAAAAGTCAAAAACACAAGGAAATTTTTTTTCAAAAATTATTATTATATGAAATTTTTGCTCTTTGTTAGAGCAAGTGACTATTTTTTTCCGAATTCAAGCATCGTAAAAGAATTTTATAAATGAGTAGAGAAATTAAACTATAAAAATTAACTCTAGTTTGAGAAAGAAAGTATCAAATCATTTTGATTTGCATTTAAATTTTTAGGAAAGTAAGTATTTAAATTTTCCCTTAGTTCTCTCTCTCTTTATTTGTTTCGAAGTTTATGTCATTTGTTTTTAGGAAGAAAAAAATCAAATAACTCACTTTAAATATCTCTTGGACCTAATTTTTTTTTCTTATAAATGTTTCTAAATTTTGGAATGAAAGAAAAGAATATTATGAAAAATAAATTTCCCGGACATAATTTTTTTAAATTTTTTCTTCTGAGTTGAAAAAAAAATGTACTTTTTTTAGTGAAGTAGTATAAATTTTCAATTGATGACAAAATTAATCTTAATGCCTATGATAAAGAATATCGTGATTTGTTTCATAAGTTATTGAGATAATTCCTAACAACGATTCAAATGAGTTAATCCGAAATCTTATCAAATCATATTGAGTTACAATTACATAATACGTCACTGAGAATGTCGTTTAATATTTATTTAGATGATACTTTAGGGTATGTTGTAATCGTCTCTAGCAAGATGTAAAGATGGTTTCAAAATCGAATTGACGTTGTCTATTTAGCATTTAATTAAGTGAGCATGAAATGATTTATTTAAACATCTATTTATTAGCACATTTATTCTTATTTTTTTTAAATAGGAAAAAAAGCATTTAGATCTTATTTCTTCCCCTGTTATTTCATTGTGCATTTTTTTTATTTGTCCGCAGTAATTTGTAGTACAGTACACTCCCGAGTATCCGGCTCACGATTATCCGGCCCAGTTTTCCTTTGTCGTCATTAAATGAAGAAGGCAAGGCAATTAAGTCATCTATTAAGAACTTTTTCAAAACCTAAAAACTGTAAGTTTTGATTCTTATTTTAGAGTTACCTTTTCATATCTGTGTAATCATTTAACAATGAAAAATAAAATCAGTTTGAGTGAATTTTCTTAAGAATCAGGCTTACGATTTACGTTAATGTTTTGTTTGTTTCCTGCATTCAAGTTGGGCATTACAGAATTTATGTGAAAATATGAACAGTTTATGTCTTTTAACTTATTCTTTAATAAATTCTTGAAACGTGGAAACGTTAAACTACTACAGAGCCTTCTATTTTAACTCGACGACCGGAAACTGTTTCTATGACTCACCTGGCCGCGGCTGTGTTCACACTGAGATAAATGGAGGCTTAGTACTCAATAAGAAAATAAGTATTATTACAGTGAGTTTTGGCATAAAATCTTTGCCTTCTGACATTTGTGGGCAAAGAAATGAATTCATAAAACTCCGGTCTATCCGGCTTTTTTGTTGTCTGGTACCTTTCCGCCACATTAAGCAGGATAGTCGGCAGTGTACTGTATACTGATTCCATTAAATTCATATTTATATCTCTTCTAAAAAAAAGCTGAAATTTTAAGTAAACGAATCCGTATTAAAGCTTTAACATATAGAGAAGCCAATATTCCAAGCGAAGAAGTAAAAAGCGACTAGTTATGAATAATTCCAAATCTTGATATTATTAGTGTACTCAAAGAAAGTGATCTCTGCTCCCAGAAGATTCCAATCTTCTTCAACTCAATGAAGAACAACATGATAGAATTTTGTGTCATATAAACGAAAAGCTATCACGATAGCTATGAATGAACTGAAACTGTTTACTATATAAAACGAAGTATAAATGAAAAACGTATAAAAGATGCTTTATTGTATTTGAAAACAATTTTATTATAATGTTTCTCTAATAAAATGTCATTTACTTATATGTCGTAAAAATTTTATCCTTCCGAACAGGCGATCGTGTTTTAAACGAAGTAATTTTCTGCATTATCTAAATTGGCTTCATTGCAAAATATCTAAAGCGCCAAAGACTTCGTTAAACAATATGCATAGAAAATAAAATAAAAATTGCGACAATAAACACATTGAACTGTTCAATTCAAAAGCTTCTTTCTTTCATCACTTTCGCAAATCTCGAGCAAGTGCTCCGATAAGAATTTCACGTTTCTTATCATTCTTCATTGTGATTTCTACCTATGAAAACAGTGACACATCAGAAGGCGTGAAATGACGTTTTTATTGACACTGAAATAAAATATCTCAGACGTAGTCTAGATTGAAAGGCACGATCGATCGTTTTATTTTTTGTATCATTTGATTAATTTCTGAAATACACTTCTTAACATACTTGTTTTTGTTTTTTTTAAGCTGTGATATTTCAATGAAGTTAGATACAGAGTCTCGCTTGTTTTCTGGAGTAACGCACTCATACTTAATCCTTTCTATTTTGAAATATAATTTTGAGTAAAAAAATATATAATACAAAAAACACCAAGAAATATTTCAGTTTTAAAATTATTCATTTATTTCAGGTTAATTAATTAAGGAAGGTAACCACGTTAAAAAGTTGATTTTTGCCATATTATGATTTTTTTTTATTTAGCATTCTTAGTGCTTCAACAGGTTTCCTTATTTTGCTTCTAAGTTTATTTTGGAGGGAAGTTATACTGGTTTATATATTTGTGTTTGCATATTTTTAATGCTATTTTCTCAAATTTTAATCTCTGATAGAATTTTCTTACAAAAAACCGTATAAATTAAAAATTAATCCAATTTTTAATTTATAAGGCAAAATTATTAATGCAAATAAATTTTTTTGTTTAAATTTGATATAATAATTTCTTAATATGTTCTGCAGTTCCTGAATTTGAAAATAAGTAATTTATTCATTTAGAAATATTTAATAGTTGTTTTAGTGCTTTACAATGTGAAAAAGAAATTGAAAATTTCGTGCTATTTATCAGTCGAACACCAATACTTAATTTTTAGTAAAAAAACTAGATAATTTGTTTCTTATCTGCAAAATTTTAAACAAATCATTTAATAAATCTTTAAATTAGAGAATTTTCACTTTATACCTTATTTTAGCCACACAAAAAAAGCCCTTTTTTCCAATTTTCAAAAACCTTTTGCCACTTTATTGGTATATTTTTGTTCCATAGCTGTTTCTTCAAACTTTTTATGCAACTATCCATGCATAGGGGTAGTGCGTCTTCCCCGTGATCTGGGCGCAATGGGTTCGAATCCCATTTCGGGCATGGTTGTTCTTCATCTGTGTTCTATCTGTGAGGTGTGTGAATGTGCCCCCCTGTAAAAAGGGGTTGTGCTAGCACATGTGTGAGTTTCATCTTCATATGAGCTAGAAGTCAGACTTCTGCCCTCGGGTGCTCAGGGGTTCTTACCCTCCGAAGCTACTGCACCCCCTTTCCGTGGTAACGTGGACACGACATCATCATCATTCAAAATTATAAGGATTTTCAAACGTGTTTCAAAAAAATCATCTCAAATGTAGTCACATACCTTAATTGCGTCCAAAATAATTGAATTTATGTACAAATCATTGAATCGTCCAAAATAATTGAATCTCCATTTATGTATAAATCATTCTTCTATCCATGTTCTGTCAAATATCAACATCGGCATATCGGGGCAAAATATTCCAATGCTATCAAATGGCATCATCGATCCTGATAGGGTTAGACAGAATTAAAATTTTGTAAGATAATATTTGAAATTGTTATGATATTTGGTGAGATATTTTAAATTTGTAAGATTATATATATATACTTTACTGCTACAATGGGCTTCTTGCTTTTGAGTTTTAATGAAAAAAGTAAGAAAGAAAGAAAGACTCATAAAAGCAGAGGTTGAAGAACAGTTCAAATTCTAAACAAAAAAAAAAAAGGAATATTCTCCCTTCTATCCATGTTTTACGTTTAACTTCGTGAAGAATCCAATATAGTAACTCTTCCATCTTCTAACAGTAACTCTTTCCATCGACCGACATGATTCAAAATTTTGTAGAGATTTTTATCCTTGTTATTAAACAACCAAATTATAATCTTACAGATCACATCAATTTTAAATTATCACACACACACGCACATACACACACAAAAAAAGAAAGAAGAAAAAGAGAGAGAACGAAACAGCGGTAGCAGTCTCACCAAAACTTTCTCACACACACTCTAATGAACTTGTCACGCCAGAGAACGCCTTACATGGCATTGGCCCACAATAGTTACAAAATATTAACTTTTAACATGAATTTAGCACTTTTACTATAACTATTGTGCCGTCCTTGATGTATTATTTGGCGATTAATCACTGGTATGTGTTGAAAGTATTCGAATTTGTATTTTAGACGCATTCTTACCAACCAATTGAAACCAAAATTTAGCTCGAAATGACTCTTGTAGTCACAAAATCCCGTATCAAATTTTACATATTATGTCACCGTTTGCATGTTTTTGAAAGTACAGACAGACAGGCAGTCAAACCAAGACTGGATTTGACTCAAAATTTTCGATAGATGTTAAAGAAATGTACCGAATTTTATCTATTTAGCTCTCTTCGTTTCCGAGTTAGTTTATATTCGAATAGCCGGATAAATGGACCTCCTCTGAACAGACTTTACTCAAAATTTACTAGAAATCTGCAGATTTGATGTAAAGACTGTATCGAATCATTTTCTAGTTATCTTTTTCACAGACAGGCGAACGTTTTCTAAAAATGTGTTTTTCGAACTCAGGTAGATCTAAAACATGGTGATTCATAAAAATCTCGTGATCGATTTTTTTTTTTAACGATTACTATATTTTCTCTATACTACATTTACGATAAAGTAAAATAGAAGGTTAGGCTTTGATAAAATTGATCGGCTAGTTGATACTGACTTAAGATTTTAGTATGAGTAACATATGTCCAATTTTGTTCATCTAGTTCAGGGGAATTCTTTTTCCTTTAGTTAGTTTCACATATATACAAGCGGATAGGTAATGAAGCTGTTAACAGAATGAGTTTGAATTTCAACACAGATCTACTTTTTTAGAAATGAACATGCATGTGATTTCAAAAAGCGGAAGTCTATTTTGAAAACACTAATTAAAAAAATTATAAGACTCAGAGATCAAGTTACCCTTCTTTTTTTTTTATAAGAAAGTATAAAATGAAAAAAATTTCAATTTCATTTTTTTAAGAAAGTATTTTTAGTGGATTACAGGTAATCAAACAGGTAATCAAAGTTCTAAAAAATACGCTAAGCTCTACAAAACTATAACCTATTAAGTTTCATTGTTTTGACGAAGTAAATACTCTGGTTTTGAAGCATGTAATAATTCAGTAGATAGTGAAGTGAACAGGTATATCGTAGCAACGATGAATACATTCGTATTATCAGAATTAATTCAAGGGCTTATTATATATTTTAAAGTTCAGAAATAAATTAATATAGACTTCCGGTAAATCTTTGAAATTCCTTTTACTAGAAAAACAATATCATAAAAGAGCTGAATTTGCAGAATTCAATTTAAAGTATTTGACCTATCTTTATTGTACGAAAAGTTTAATTCACTTACCTTTATAAAGCTGTGTCCTTTCGTATAACAGATTTAAATATGACTCAGAATTAATGGATTAGTCTTAGAAGAACGGACAAAGTGAGGTTCTTAAAAGCAAAACAAAAAATGAGATATAAATTTTGTTTAGCATTGCAAAAAACGATTCCAAAAATGTATCTTCGTCTTCTCTTAAACACTACTGAATCTATAGAAATTTAATCAACAAGTGATATTCAAAGCAACAGACTTGGCTGTATAGGAGCTGTCCTTTCCCAAGGTCATCCTCTTTCCTCCACACAATAAAAGTAATAAAATTCGGAAGGAAAAATAGTATTACTTTCGCAATATACACCTAATGATTTGTATTACGTAGTTATGTTAACGTTTTCCTTGGGATTCCGGTTTGTCTCTCGACAAGAAGATAATGTCATAGCTAACCAGTTACTAGAATAGTTAACGACAGAATCGCCCCATGTTGCATTATAACACAGATTTAACTATTTTCTTTCATGCATTCTTTTGCAGCACTCCTAAAATTGTTGCTCTTGACTGTAATTGAGCTCACATGCATACATTTTTAATTGCCTCTGCTTTTTTCTGTCAGATTTTTCAATACTAAGTAAACAAGGTGGGAAGCCATCCTTATTTGAACTATTTCATTACACTCTTCTTAATGAATATATTTCAGATGAGTTTCTTTATGTCAGTCGTTAATTAAAGTTTTGCGAGCTACTTCATTTATCTAATTTATGTATGCTTGAGGAGTGCAAAACAATTACCTCTGCATAGAAAGGGTCCCGGTATTCATTATTTGCTTCAAGTGGGAACAGTGTCAGAACTCCTGCTTAAATTAGAGAAAAGTATGAAGTTTATAATTACTGCCAAATTTTGCTAATGATTCTTTTTCAGGTACTCATTACTGTTTCTTTACTTATTTCGGTCATTAAAATTAAGTTATTATATTTCATTAATGCGAATAAATATTTTAATCATTTTGCATTTCATAAACTTTTATTTTTATGTGTTTTTGAAGACGTTTTAATGAAAGTATTGCTTTATGTTTTAGAAAATAACTTTAATGTCGATCCACGCACTCATCGGAAAATCAATTTTTGTAAAATTATGATTGGTTTTTATTTGTTTATGTAGTAAATTTTAAATTATACAATATCAGTAAAGTATATTATGATTAATTATATAGATTCTGCATATTTCAAAGTAATGCAGTATTTTGAATAAATTTGTTAAATGTATTCTGAAATTTATTATGTGCTAGCCGCTTTTGGAGACCAGCCGGTTCGCCAATCTTAATGCTCGTTAAAATTTAAATAATTAAATATTTTATGTAACTCTTATCTTAATAGTTTCTCCATCAAAATATTTTAAAGCTTCAAATTTTGATAGTCATATAATTCATTCATAAAATTATAAAGACCTTCAGCCATAATGTAATATGTATCTCTCTAATTTTCGGTTAGCTCCTAAAATTAAAGTTGAAGTGGTTAAATTGCAATTAATATAAGAACATTTTTTTTACTGAAACGAAGCACTTTTTTTTAAAATATGAGTACTGAAAACAGAGTCGCAGAGTATTTAAACCTTATGGGCACTAAAGAATATCTTTCTTAATTTATGTAATATCTCAAGAAGTTTTCTATAAAATTTTCTCAGATTCATCATGAACAGATCAATCAATTAACAATGTTTAGATTTAAATGCATGAAACTCTGAGCAAATAAACAGAATCGTTTGAAATAATCGGTCGGAAACATGTTCAGCCTTCAAAACCGAGTCCGTATCTGCTGAAAATAGAGTTGTCAACAATCAGAACACAATGCGCATGCGTGAATTTTCAATGTTAATTATGATAACGTAAATGCGTGAATTTTCTACACCATTTGGGTAACGCTACGCAGATTAGAAATTGTTAATTTCCTTTATTCTGTTTTATTTTAATTCAAAAGTACTTCAGAATGAATTTGAAAGATCGATTAATTAACAATGTTTAATTTTAAATTCATCAAACACTAAGAAAATAAACAGAATCGTTTGAAATAATCGGCTGAAAATATGTTACGCCTATCCTTGTTAGCGTGGGGGAAAAAAACTGAAACCTTAATGAAAAAATTTTTTGTCGGGAAAGTTAGTTTTTAATTAATAATTAAAATTTCGAAAAAATGGATCCCAGGTGCACATTCCCGACCTCCAAGGTATGCATGTGCCAAATCTGGTAGCTGTAGGTCGAACGATCTGACCTGCAGAGCGCCAACACACACTCACACATTGAACTTTATATGAGTATATATAGATAGACTAAAGTGAATAAATACTTTTTCGTGTGTTTCGAAGAAGAGAGGAAGGCAATTTTTTTTATGTAAAAAATAAAAGTATCGAATATTGTTCATCAGAATTTTGAATATTGTTTTCTTTTGAAATGAAAGGCTACGTTTTTCTTAAATAATGGAGATTTAAGATAACAGTACTTGAGATTCTGTAGAATTCAGGGATTTCATTTAATGTGAATAAGTTTGAATCAGTTCATTTAATGTGAATCACTTTGAATAATGTATTAGGAATAACTTTCATCCAAAATTTGTGCGGCATTCGAGCAAATCACGTCTCCATGAAAACGAAAATTTACAGTGTTCTAGCTGCCACTTTCTAATATATACTCAAATTATTATATACTATTTACATTGTTTGACCAAAGCTGGTTGTATCAATATGTTGTAAAATCAAAAGTTCTCGATTAGCATTAATAAAAAAAATTATCTTTCTTTTTCAATGATAGTTTGTTCTTAATGTATTTTTATTTCGTAATTTTAATATTTTCTGATGATAATTTTTAAAGCTGTTGTAGTTTAAAAATTAGAAATCTTTAATATGCAATAAGAGATAACGTAAGAATTTTTTAAAAAATAAAATGTCATTTTAATGATGATATTGTGATTATGCAGCTATTTTTCTCTAAATTTCTGTTTCTTGAAAAGTAGAATAATCATCAGAAAATCAAACATTTAATATTAAAAATCTATTTAATTATTCGATTGAAATGAAATGGAGACACGCATTTAAATAAGCATAAAAATTTAAAATGTGTATAAGATTTTTTTTTTATTTTGTAACACGGCAGTTAATTAAATATAGTGGTTAAGAATGTATGTCATATTGCTCAGTCAATATAACTGGCAATTTACATGTTAAACCTTTCTAAATATTGCACTTCCTAATATCGTTAAGGCAATTAAATATGTAATCATAGAAATGATTCTTTCTGTTGGTGAAATTGTCTAAAATTGAATCAGAGCTGTAATTTGGCTGTGAAACCAAATTTTGCCATTTTGGTAACGAACATATATATTATTCTGTCCATATACAAACAAAAACACAAATGAAATTCCTCTTTTTATTTAGTGAAATGCAAAACTACAAAATCAATGTAGGTCTCAAAATTTGAATCTCAAATGAATTTTTTAAGCTTATGATACTTCTCCTATTTGAGAAAATAAAAATATCGGATAAGTAAACAACGAATTAAAGGACTATGGAGCAAAAACTGAAAAGTAATAGCTACCAGTTATATTATTACAGGATATAATCTAAAGATGATTTATGAGGCTTATTAATTTTAGTTAGGCTGTTGACGATAATAATATGAACAACACTACAAAATAAAATTTTGCCTATTCCTTAAAGTAAATTACTATGCGAAAAAGTTTACCGAACGGAACCCCATTATAATTTTCATCAAATGAGTTTTGCCAAACCTTTAATTTCAAATATATTTTTAGTCTGCTTTTTCTTATGTGTATTTGTTTTCAAAAACAATAAATAACTGCCATATCATTACACAAGATATATTTCCGCCATAAAGAATTGTGGCATCAACAAAGTTTGTTCATTTTTATGATGGTATATTTCATCCCTTCTGTTTTTTGTACGTGTGGACAGTTTTAGATCGTGCGCGGTAGTCTGGATACTTAGAAAAGCTGTAAAAATTGCCTTAAGTACTTATTTCTGTTGAAGTTACTGAACCGGTAAGCGAATTAGCTTTTGTTTCAAAACTTGTGTTAGGCTGCTATGGCAACATTTGCCGCATAAGTTCGTTGTTCTCTTCCAAAAAGAGGATTTCAAGGGGCGAAAAGCTTTTAACAAGGGACAACTCGTGCACTGTGCAAAATGTTGGATATATCTTGAATTTAATGGAAGGTCTAGAAATTTTGCTGTCTAACTTAGAAAGGATGATATAATTTCTCTGGGTCCCAAAATTTCTGAAAGTGTGACGCAATAAGAACAAGAGAAATGTGCTATTGTTTAACAAACTATTATATGAAATATTCTATAAAATTATGCTTAAAATCTGAATATTGTATTCTTAAATGGAGGGGTGCATTTTCTTAGAACAGATGGGGGTTAAAATAAAAAATAAATGTACAAAAAAAACTTAAAAATCAAGATTTAAAAAAAAATGACACTAATTACTGAAAGCAAACTGAAGTAAGATATACTCTGCGAATTCGGAATTCCAAATTGCATCTTTAAACGAGCAATTCTTGTATATATGTAAATTTATTTATTTCGTGTATCTCAGAAACGGCTCCAACGATTTGGATGAAATTTTATATTTATATAAGGTTCTGCTTTTTAAGTTTATCTATATAGATGTCTTTTTTAAAAAACGCGATTTTACACACACAAAATATCTTTTTAACGAAGTATTAGAATAAGTATATTCAACTCCCACTTCGAAGTGTAGTATAGCGGTCAAAACAACATAAATAACGCATGTATTGAGAATCCTTTTTTCGAATCACGCTTTTAATTTCTTCCTTTTTTTTTTAACTTATGTATTTATATTTAAAGTTTTTGCTTTTTAAGTTTATCTATATAGATGTCTTTCTAAAAAAAAACGCGATTTTACATACAAAAAAAAATTTAAAAAAATTCTCTATGATTAACTATTAGAGCTTTTCTATCTGCTCTCATGCTGACAATGTCATATAGTGATATTTCGGACCCGATTTCACCGTGGTAAAACTGAGTGTAAGTTAAAAAATATAAATCATGATAGATAAACTGTAAAATGAATACTGTAATATAGCAAATTGGTTCGAATAACATATTATAACTAACTGTAACTAAGTGCATTCATTTTTTATTTCAATGACCAATTCATATGTTGGTAAGACGTTGTAAAATATTCATATGTAATCAGTATGCGATTCATATCTAAACATCTTCTTCGAAAAAACACAATTTTACAAAAAAAAAAAAAAAGCTATCTTCCAGAGATATTAATCCTTAAGGATAGAGAAATATGCATGAATAAAGTGAAAAGTTTTTTTTTTTCATTATTTATGGTTCTAAAATTTATAGCGAATTGGCATCAAATACTTTTTACTATTATACAAAAAATATGTAATAAAAAGTGAGAACCATTAATCTAAATTCTTATCAAAAAATTTTATTTAAAAGAAAAACTGTAAACTCGAAATGATATTAATTTATATTTAATTTTTACATGAATAAAAAAAGCATAGAAGTTTAAGTAACATTTGGGAAATATTAGAAATTCTGCAATATAATTATTTTCATAAGAGAATTTCGGTCCCTGATCCTTTCGTAAGCCAACTTCTGCCATTTCCGTTTAATACAATTGACCTATTATGACCATTCTCGCATATGCTGGAAAGAAATTTCTTACAGTTTCTAAAACATATTATGTAAATGAAACCACTATGCAACTCTTCTCATTGTCTGTTAACAATAACAATTGTTTCCAGCTTGCACACAGCAAGAATTATAAAGTTTTTTTTTTTTTTTAATGATCCAAACCGTTTTCCTTGTAGAATATTTTTAACGATTTTTGGATCACGCAATTTACTGAAGATATGATAGCCTAAAAACAATTTTCGTGTTAAAAAAATATCTCTTTTCTGCATATTCCACATTTAAAACAAAAATTATCGTCACACTAAGATAACTTAATAGTATAAGGATTCTAATAAAGAAACAAACAAGTACCTTCCCCTGTTTTAAATCATTGGATGTAAAGATTTATCAACCCTTCAACCTCGTATGGTATCAATTATTCGTGTCCTTCTGCCGTTAAAAGAAATCTAATCATCACATTTATGCTGATACAATAGAACTAGAGAATAAAGCAATCTATTGTGTGATTAGATTTACTAGTATGCTACGGCAGAGTACAACCTGTTCTTAGTGAAAAAAATCTTCTGGTACAGCATTTGCACCGTCTGAAAGAGAAAAGTTATTAAAGCAAAAATAATTCGTTATCAAGCTATTTAATTACTCAAAATTATTCTTAGAAGTAATATGATTTTAATCATTAAATCAAAATTAAAAGAACTTTTCTTTAGCTTTTAGTGTAAACTAGCTGGGTTGAGTCAGATGATGTTGCAACAACTTTAAAACGGGTTTGCTTTCTCACATAATTTAGCAAGTTAGCTAACCAGACTAAACAAGTTTAACTTGTGTATTGAATTTCAGAATTTATTTTCTAACTCCTTTAAATAAATTGTTTAGCAATATTTCGCAATATATGAACTATATATATATATATGTATATATATATATATATATATATATATATATATATATATATATATATATATATATATTCCACTTTGTGACTTGTCTATTTACAATAACATTAATACTACATTCTTGATAAGATGAGCTCGTTACCCTTCGATTCTCGAAGAATTCATGACGCTTATAAGAAATATAGGAAATAATAACACACTTATTTTTGGTTTATCGTTGAAAATGACTTCGAGGCAATTTGAGACGTGTATCAGATAACATTTCAAAAATGCAGCTCATATAAAGTTTTTGAACTGGTTTCAGCCTAAACAGTAGAATACAGATAAATGAAATTTCAAAACCTAAAATGGGAATTTTTAAGAAGAAATAGGGAAGTATTTCTTTCCTTTTTCGAGACATTGGGAGGAGAGGGGATAATGAGTGGTTTCTTTTCCCTTTGAGTTAACTTTTCAGTCTTCCCTTATCTAGTCATCACACGTAAGTTGTACTAGAAGATAGGGAAGTAAAATTAAAATCAGAGAAGTTACTGGATTAGAAAACAGGCAGATTAGTTCCGGAGGGAGTAGAAATTCTAAGGACGTAGTGATACAGATAGGGGGGAGTGGAACCTTTAAATACAGTCCAGGAGAAATATTAGCTCACTACTGACTGTAAAGTCTTTGGAATAGAGATGTGAATGCGAGATAAATTGCTGTTTCAGAAGAGATAGTTTCTCATGAAAATGATTTTTTTCTATAACATCAATGATAATATTGTAAATAAAAATGACTTTGCTAAGATTATTATTACTAAATCTTCTCATTTACTTTTATAACTAAGAGTTATTAAAATTTTGCATAAAATGCCTTTTATAACTGACACGTTACTTTAAAAATATGTAAAATGCCAAATAAATGTGACATTTTAAGTTGATCAGATTTTACTTGAATTAAAAAGTAGATGCATATTAAACTCTCTGAAGCCGGAAATAAATTTCTGACATTAGCTATATGTAACAAATTCATCAACTTGGGATTTCAAAAAGCAACAGAGATTCTTTTAAAATGTATGCATAGATCTTTCGTCGTTTTCAGAATATAATCATGAATAATTATACAAGAATATAATCAAGAATAAAACCCATGACGAAAAAATGAAAAAAACTTAATAGATATTTTGTGTTTCAAGAAAATTTAAAAACCTTTACTGTGAGAGAAAAGATCAAAAGACAAAACAAAGATAGAAGTAATTGTTTCGATCCATTTCTGCCCATTCCCCCGCCCTTTATTCCATAAAAAAAAAAAAAAAAAACGTCTTTAGCATTCCAAAACTGGTTTTTTTTCCAGCTGTAATTAACCCAATAAAACTTATTTAATTAAGATTGCAAGTAAATTAAATTAATGCGATTGGAAGTAGCATTTTTAAATGCATTTGCTTTTCTTACAACTTATTTTTCAGTTAGCTGCCTGCATAAAAAATTCGATTGTTTTCAAAAGAATTCTGAATATTTTATATCTTTATCACTACTAATAACAAAGATGTGTGTGTGTTAGCACTTTACCAAATTTGGCACATATTACCTTGAATTAAAATTATTATTAAATAATAATAAGCTGAATTTTGGCGTTTTTAAGCGATAACTTCCGAAAATATTATTCCGCAAAAATGAATTTCGCACAGTTTAAAAATTTAAAAAATCGGTTTTTGTTGATATTTATTTAAGAATCGTGCAATTTTTTTTCTAAATTTTGACTTTTTTTGTTTAATTTTCAACAATAAAATATTGTCCTGAATTTCAATCATTTTTATTATTTCCTCAAATACTTTACAGTGTGGTTTTCTTCCGTTGTTGAAAACTAAAGGAGAAGGATTCTATTTAATATTTGTATAGTTTACAAAACGAATAAAAAAAGAATGAAGTTACAATATCGCGAAATTTAGAAGATGGGCGAACCATACAGCTACGTTTTTAATAGCCTTGTAATGTCATGGGACTGGTCCCCAATAGAAAGATTCGTGTAGATAATGAAGAAAAGATAAGTAAGACAATTTAAACATAATATAATAAGTAAAACACAATATGGAAGAATCATGGGCATGGTAATATATCTAAACGATTTAACCGGAATTAAATAAAATCAATACCCCTAGTGAATCAGCTGGTCGCCAAATTCTACTAGTGCGTTAATATTATGTAAATTTTAAATAAGGTTTTAATTTGTGAGTTTTATGGATTCCCTGTGTAGAAAACAAGGAAATATTTTATAATAGTATCTTTCTTTGTTATTTCACTCATTTTAATGAATTTAAAAATTTTTAAAATATTTCATTTGTGATAAAACAGAGATTTTTATTGATTGAAACAACGTCCAGAGTTGAAAATAAGCTGTAAAATAAACAAAAAGATTCCAGCCATTATAAATGACTTAGAAAAGGTAAATTAAGTCACAGATATGGTATTCTTCCCTCATTACTTTATGGAGGAACTTATAAGCGAAAGTTTGTTTCAAGTCTTTGTAAGTCTTCCTAAGAGATTGACTCTCAGGACATCTAAAATTCTTTTGACCTCGCTGTTGTTATTTCACTGAAACGATGATAAAATTTTATCCTGATATTCAACCTCATTAAACCTACGTAAATTCATGCTAATCGCCCCCCCCCCTCCGTACTGCTATTATAGGTGATTCCAGGAATATGTCAAAAGCCGTAGTAAACTAATTGTTAATTTTAAATTAATTAAATTTAAATAAATTTTATTTATGAATTTATGGATCCCTCTTGGTATCTACAAAGAATGTTGTAAAGAAACTATTTTTCGTATTTTAAACTTTAATATGATCTTCGGTCAAAATTGTTTCATCTAATTTTTTTTTGATCCGTTAAATTTCTTTTTTATCACAAGATAACCATTTGATTGTGGTAAAATTACTTGAATTTTTTATTAATAATCCAATGTTTAGTAAAGATAACTCGTCAACAGCAATAATAAGTCTTCTCATAGTAATGCTATGTAAACGTATTTTAGTTGATGTTTCAATCTCCAAATTGAAATATAATGCAGAGCCATGCCGAATCTGTAATGCAATTTGAGAGAGACATTTTCTTCTGTTCTGAAAAAGTCAAGAACTACTTTCGGAATAGTATAAGCTGTCTTGCTTATTTTTTAAAAATGGTATTATTAGAGAATTATAGATAAATTTTCTTAATTAAAAGCAAGAATGGTGATATTTTGAACTCTTTCAATGTCTGTTTTTGTTTGTAAAATTTTATTTTTAATTTTTTAAAACATATTAAAGCTATTCAATGTGCACTTTTTTTATCTCCTTCTAAAATTTAATTTAATTTTGTTTGTTAATGGAAATTAATATTCCTTTATCAGAAAATATATTAGATTATAGAATATTTCATTCTGGTTATAGAAAGCTGACAATGTTTATTTCAGTTCGAAGTTCACTAAGAATATAAAATTTTACCATAACAGTTCTCTATTTATGATAAAACTTATTAGAATTCATAAAAAAATTAGTGACTTAGGAATTCAAGCCCATTTTTATTTACTAGAACAACGAAGTACGCAAAGAGGAAGTATTGAAATATTCGAAAATTCAACTCCAGACTTTGACTAATCTCAACATTTCAGACTTCCCTGAGTCCACAAAGGACAGTTTAGGAATTACTTCTGTCTATAAGTCTGTGAACACAATAGCTCAAACACATCTGCGTAGCTTTTACAACAAATTTATAGATGTCTATCAAATTTTAAATGAAATCTATTAACATGAAGTCTGTTTGGTTGTTCGAGTACAAGTGAGCCCGATAGATATTAAATAGCTATACGAATGAAATCAGGGTACAGATTTTGTTTCGGAAGTTAGATAATTATTTGTTTTAAATTAAATCCTTCAGAGAGTTGACCTTTTGTCGGTCTACACTTTTCCATACATGTAAACGCGATAATTTAAAAACGTAATGAGATCATTAGATCAATGAAACTTGATATGTGATCGTGATATTAAAACTGCATTCTGTGTTAAATTTTGAGTTCAATCGATTAAAAAGAAGGCATTTACAATGTATATTTGGTTTCTTCACCGTGTAATGAAGCACAAAACTTATATGTGGGTATCTGAACATAAAAATCTAAGCACTTGTAGCGTTGAGGGTATTGCTCGATGTCCACGATTTTATGTGGGAGGTAGGTGATACCTTTATTAGAGAGTATACTGGAAAATTGTGGAGAGGCCATTCCTGATATTTAAATTAAATAAGCTCCCTTTCTTAACATAATTCAAGAAAAAAATATATTTATTAAGTATATTTTTTAAAATTTTGTTCCCATTTAATATAAAATTCGAAAGTGTGAACTCTGTTGTGTCCATCCGAATTAAAAGATAAAAAGAAATCATTGTCGCTTCATTCTTTTATATTATTTGATAAAAGTGCTTAGAGTAAAAAATAAGAATGAAGGCTAACAAAGAATTGTATCTGTTTTTTTACCTATTTAACTATATGCATATAGTATAGCCAAGATTAAAAAACAAACAAACAAACAAACGATCAATCCACAGCGAATATATGTATAAATTGTGTGTGTGTGTGTGTGTGTGTGTGTGTGTGTGTGTGTGTGTGTGTGT
>JAPMOR010092703.1:0-10350 GCA_026543865.1 Argiope aurantia
ACATAATGAAGACTTAGTTTCAAGGAAGTTAATCATCGTAATAACATATTCCATGACAAACTAAAATAAATGTTTCACACTGTTACAATGAATATCGAATATCGATTACAATGAATGACTACTTACAAAATCGTCTATGGCATCTTTGAGGGCTGTCACCGTCAATACAACGGCAAGAGGCACGGCTGTAGTTACGGCTGTTAGGGATGATATCTGAGGTATCAGCTGTCAAAAAGAAAACACTATTACTCTTAGAAATTTGTTTCGGGTGAGTTATTAACAATGAATTTGCACAATACAAAAGAGATAAACTAAAAGGTACAACATTAACTATTATAACAACTTAAATTGACCAATCAGACTTTCCCTTTGCTATGCTTGGCTACAGTATTTAAAATAGCGTTGCTGTCACTAACGTGGCATTAAGTGTGACGTCAGAAACGAAGATTATGTATGAACTTGAGTTTGCAGTGCGACTGTGGTGCATCGGTGAATAAATGTACAGAAATTACAGTCCGCTTATGAGTGTTTTATTAGTTATGATATTGAAATAGGATGTAGAGTTTTGTGATTAGTGTAAATATCGGTGATGTATATTTCGAGCAAAGCGCCGCTATCCTTCGAGAATCTTCTAATGTCTATGCATTTGTTGTGCTTCACAGGAAAGACTGTTTGACCTAGAATTACCCCAGGAAATTTTAGTTAGAATTTCAGTTAATTAAAAATTAAAAGATAGTTTCGTATTTTCTGAGATAACTCCAGAAAATCTTATATTTATTATACCACATTTTAGATTTTTATACCATCTTAAATTTTTTTTTTAAAAAAAGTCTTTTTAATGATATTGGTTAAAATTACCATTCAACTTTATCTCCTGATTTTACAAGAATTTAAAAATAACACAACATGCTAATTAAAATAACATAACATGCTCAATTTTCAACAACAGATTTCATTTTTGTATTGTAATTTAACCCATTTTTTATGGCTTCGTTAGATGTTTAATCGCTTGATTCTCTTTCATTGTTGAAAACTAAGGAAGAAAGATTCTCTAAATTATCCGCACAATTTACATGAGGAATCAGAAAGGGAAATTACATTACTGCAAAAGACAATACGCAGTTTGAAATAGATAAACCGAAACATTCAATTTTTAATGGCGCTATTATGTGAAGGGACTTGATTTCATTATGAATGTTCATGTATAAGTAGAAACGAAGGGGGGGGGGGTTATTAAAATATGCCGGCTTTAATGCCGGCCACAATTTTGATAAGAGAATTATAAACATCAAATTTGGTATAAGATATAATCAGTGTATCAGACGAATCAGATAGTCGCCAATGGCGGCTGGTATTGAATACAATAACCACAAAGCAGAATATTCCATCCAAGCCATTTTAAAGCATAAAATATTGATGCCAAATCTGTTATGAAACGCAGAACAATACACCTTGATACATTCAGCAATATTGCACTCCAAATCATATGTAACTACTGAATATAACAATATTCGAACAACGTTTTGAAAAGGAAACCGTCGTATCTAGAGCTCATTTTCTTTCTTTTTTATTTTCTCAAGTATGAAGGATACAAGTATGAGAAAGTACCTCAATCTTCAAAAGGTTCAAATTCGATTCAAAAGGTTCAAATTCAGCTCTCTGGAAGAAATTTAGTGTGTGGTTTCTAATCCACGTTTGTCGATTTCTATTAAAATTTTAGAGTTATCCATTCAGATGAAGTCTGCCTTTTTAGTGTCTGGATATAAATTAGCCCAATAACTACAAAGCGCAAAAAACGGATACATAAAATTTGTTGCATAGTTTTAGTATCTAAAGCTTAGAAATGTATCAAATTTGTAACCATATTTATCCAGAGATTGTTTGTCTGTTGATCTGTACTACCACAAGCATGTAAACAACACATAATTAACTGACTGCGATAACTTAAAAACGCAATGAGAAACTAAACATATTAAATTTGACATGATTTTGCAACTGCAATTGCAGTTTTATGTCAAATTTTGTTTTTAAACGATGGAAAAATTGTTTCCTAAACACATATTCGATTTTCAGATACTTGTGTATTAACCGCAAACCAGGAAGGCGGATAATAACACATGCAAAAAAAAATTTAAAAAATCTGCAATTCGATACAATAAAACTCAGTAAAAACACGCTAAAGATCAACATTTCGTAACTATTACTAACCTGAGCCGTATGCACGGATGCAGGTTCTACACAACTTACTGAAAATAATTGCCAAAAATAGCATGCTTTTCAGCTATTTCGTAACTATTGTTCGCCAAAAACATGAGGTTAAAAATACACAACTACATTCATTAAAAAGAAAATATATTTCACCTGAAGGACGAGAAGGCAAAGAAAATAGAAGTTCGCCAGCCGCTGGAACTGTTCAAACAAATTTTGAGGCACAAAAGTAACCAAGCTGTACTTGGATGTCTTGATGAAATTATTCTGAAAAAGAGCGGAAAATGCATTATTTGTAATGAACTTTGGAACAACAAAATAAAAAAATTCAGTAAAAACCGTTTTCAAAACACACTTTCATTACAGCCACAATTTTTTTTTCATAAATTATTTTTTCAATTTTAGATGTATAATTCGCTATTTCTACTGCTAGTCAAGATAACGTATTATCTGTGTGATGGTGCTTTATAGGCAGACTGTTTGAGCTGGAATTGACCAATTTGGCACATATATACCTTGGAAGGTGGAAATGAAAAAAAAAAAAATCACTGCGAGAGGCTCTTCATTTTTCACTTAGGATTTTAATAAATTAAAAATTAACCTGGATTTTGTAGTTTTTCTGCCACAACTTCCGGAAGCATTATTAAGGAATTTAAAATGTTTTCACATGGTTTAGTTTAAAGTAAACCTACAAATTAAATACTACAAAATTTCAAAAATTTTATTGAAAGCATGTTTTGTCTATACTTATAAATAAAGCTCAATGTGTGTGTGTGTTGGCGCTCTACAGGCCAGGTCATTTGACCTACAGCTACCACATTTGGTACATGTATAACTTAGAGGTCGGGAATGTGCACCTGGGGTCCCTTTTTTTAAATTTTTAATTACAATTTTAATTATTAATTAAAAACTAACTTTCCACCAAAAAATCTTTTTGTTTTCCCCAACGCCAAATGAGTAAGGCTTAATTTTTTTTACCCCCAACAGTAATGAGGCTATTATTTCAAACTATTCTGTTTATTTTATAAATGTTTGATGCATTTAAAATTAAACATTGTTAATTAATCGAACTTTCAGATTCATTCTGAAGTACTTTTGAATTAAAATAAAACAGAACAAAGGAAATTAAAAATGTCTAATCTGCATAGCGTTACCCCAACTGGCGTAGAAAAATTCACGCATTTGTGTTACCGTAACTGGTGTTGAAAATTCACGCATGCGCATTGTGTTCTGATTGTTGACATGACAACCATTATCAATGGATGATTTAAATTATTTTTAGGTTAGTTGCATGCTTTTGTAATTAAATTGTATTTATGTTAGTTATATATTTTTTGTATATGCTTATAGATTAAAGTATGACTATCAAAATTTGAAGTTTTAAAATATTTTGATGAAGAAGCTATTAAAGTAGGAATTGCATAAAATATTTAATTATTAAAATTCTAACGAACATTAAGATTGGCGTACCGGCTGGTCGCCAAAGGCGGCTAGTATTAAAATAAACTCAACATGAAAATATCACATTTATATAATTATCGTCAACAATGGTAAAAAAATAAGGTAAAATATTGGTAGCAACAATGAAAAAGATTTGAGTTTCATTTCAATTTCTATTTCTATTAATAATTTTTGAAATTTTAAATTCAAATATTTTAATTAAAAATTAAGCTAGATTTCGGCGTTTTCCCGCAATAACTTACGAAGATATTACTGCAAGAAATAAATTTTACACCGTTTCAAAATTAAAATATATATATACTGTTTTAATTACACAAATTTAGTAGTAATGTAATTTTTTTGCTAAAATTTTAGCATTTATTTATTTATTTTACATGATTTCCAACGATTGATTACTTTGTTACCCTGAAGTTCAAACATTTTCATTGATATATCCAATATTTAATCACGTGATTTTCTTCCATTGTTGAAAGCTAAAGAAGGAAATCTGCTTAATATTTGTATAGTTTACGAGACGAATAAAAAAATTGCAGTTACAATGCAGTAAAAATCACATGTCACAGAGCTGGTCTCCTAGAACAGAACGTATGGAGCACCATTGAAATAACATGGTTTTATTGTTTGATTCTTTGGTGGAAATGAACATGAAAAAATTAAATTAAATGAACATGAAATTACATCTAAACGATTTAACTAAATTTAAATTTAACCAATATTTTCGACGAACACTGGCCCCAAAGTCAGCTAGTTGTAAATATTATTATAAAAATCATCATTGGGTTGTACTGTGAAATAAATGCAACGTGCTGGATGCAGAAAACGAAGCTTTATTCAACGAATATTTAAAATCGGATTGAGCTAGTCACTTTTACGCTATGAAATTTGGTATATGATCGCTACACGAAATTTGTATATTCTATGAAAATTTAAATTAAATCCATGCACAGAGAGTTTCTCGTAGAGCAAGTGAACATGGTAACTACAAACCATAAAAAGCTGTATTTTCGAAAGAAAAAAATTTGGTAAAAAGTTTAAATATTTAAGATATAGATCTGTATGAAATTTTGAATCAAATTCGTCAAAAGATTGACTGTCTGTTAATATGTACATTCGCATGCAAACACGATAACTGAAAAATGACAAAGTGATAAGATAAATGAAATTTATAATAAATTAAATATATAACTGATTTAGATAAATGAAATTTGGTATGTGGTCTTGTCACTAAAATTATAATTTTTCATCACATTTTGTATTAAAATGGTTGACAACCTCCCCGCCCCCTCAAAAAATACATAAAAAACTAAATTGATTTAAAAAGTTATTTTTTAATTGCCCAATAAATAAGTTTGATTAAAATATGAATTCTATGGCTGATAAAATATTAGGATAATAAAATATTTTTTTTTGGATAAATAAAATATTAGGATAATTATTTACTTTATCAGATTGATCAAGTTAGGTTTATATAATTGATCAGGATTCTAAATATGCCATTACGTATACTAAACTATTAGAATGTTTACAAAACCAAACGTCTGCCTCGATATTGTATACACACATGAATACCAGGTAGTCTGGAGTCATAATATATCAATCAAAACAAATACAATTTCACAAAGTTAATAAAATAAAAAAATATTAAACTTAAAAAAAACATTAACATGTTAAAAATGTGTGGAAATGTCAAACTAAATTGATCATCTTGCGAAATAGAGTCTTGGAATGAGCACTGCCTGGACGACAAAATATTTAAAACCGCCCCTGATTATACAAAAAAGACCAAAACGTAGCGATTTGAAAATAAAAATCTGATTTTTTTTTGTTTTTGTTTTGATACCATTGTTTAATGTCCATAATTTTTTTGCGAGGAGGGGGTGGTGGTGGTATGACATCTTTATTAAGGAATATACGATCAAAAATAAGGTAAACTATTCTCACTAGTTTTAAATAGTTTGTTATTCGAAATACACAAATATTTTTAAAAAAATTTTAGAATTTAATTGTAAATCTAATAAATTATAATCACTTTCATAAAATATTATTTATTTTTTAGCTATTTTCAGTAACTATTAAGGTGTTTCATGCATACGTTTTTCATAGAAATGTATACATGTATACATGTTTCTTGGTCAAAAAAAAAAAAACCAATTATTGATAGCAATAGTGTAAAATTTTAATTTCATTTCCGACATTAAAATATCATTTGAATTTAGGTATTTTATTGACATTTTAATTCATTTATATTTTAACAATCAAACCTTAAACTTTAAGTATTCATTTTTATCAAACTTTAAATCATTTAATTTTAATTCATTTATAATTAAACAATTCTTTCTGAAATGTGCACCGGTTTTATAAATTTCCAACCTGCCCAGCATTTTTAGCAGAGATTCAATTAATAGGCGATTTTTTTTTGTTCAATCAGCACGCCTGTATTATCAATTGGAGCACGACACATTTGTAATAAATCAATTCATGCCCATCTATGGATGTATTAAATGTTTTTTCCAAAATATATATAAAAAAAATTTAGTTTAAATGTCGGTAATTTCGGAAGAGAAATTAATTCATTTCCCATTAAGAAGAGATTACAAGCAATTTCAAATTCGTTCAATGCCATTCTAAACTACATGAACTTTAAAAAAATTATATATTAAAAATCCACCCCAACCACCCAGATTATTATATCATGAGTCACAAATCGCAGGAGCACTGTGCATTGGTCATAAATCAATTTACGTCCTAGAGAACGCATTCGTGAAGATTCCTCCGCCGCTTTTACGCAACAGTAACCACTTGAGCCCATTTCTTTCACAATATCCATTGAGCCGCCGTGCTTTATTTGAAGAAGAGTTCTCGTGTATTTCCGGTTACGATCTCTTATAGAAAGGACTGACTCATCGAACAAATGAGCCATTAGCGTCGCTTTTCACACTAGCGAGAGCCAATCACCGTGCACGATGGAGGCTGTAAAAATCGGACCACTTCGTTAGCGGAGCGTGGAAGTTTCTATAACGACCCGAGATGGCCAGTCAAGCGGCTAAAAGGGTATCGATGCTGATTTTAATAATGGCCGCCCAATTATTGATACCCCAACGGATTTCAGCAAGCAGCTTGGCTGATCTCGGGATTGAGTTTTTATAGGAATAGAATGATCGTGAAAATGTTCGAAAACTTATAGTGGAGCGATTTACCGTGAATATATTTTAAAAAATAACTCATAATTCCAATAAATAAAAGGATTCAATTATTTACTTTTTTTTTTTCGCTGCTGCATATATTTTTATGAAATTGATCTACATTAACATTCCAAAATCATGCGATAGGCATGCATAATGAAACGTTAATAAGCCGAAATTTTAACTTTTTATATAAACATATATAAATTTAATTGTCTCAGTTTAGTCATGCTAATGTCGCATTTCAAAACAACATTAGAATTATTTTGATACTCGTCTGATAAACACGAATCATGGTGAGATGACCAGGATAATGACTACGTCGGCACTTCCCTCTCATATCTTTCAATGCACACCAATCGAGGGGGGGGGGAGGCATTTTACCCCGATTTATTTAGAGTACACCAGACCCATTTACGCAATAGTTCTTCAGCGGAGTCCGCCTGGTCACGATCTTACAATTAGATTACCGTTGCCAGATTAACTAAGGCATATAATTAAATCAGGTTTCAAAGAATTTATAGAATTAATTTGGTACTAAATCTCGGAAACTTGAACTATAGTCAGATGTCAATATGACATATGTGTCAGTTCCTATCTCTCTAAACTCCTGCGGCATATCAGTACGAATCAACATTTGGGATATTTTGGAATTGATTTTATATTGTTACAAACATGCAATTCGGCTTCCCAGCATAGTTTGTTCCACTATCAGAAAGAAAGTTTTACAGTCATCTGAATGGGACGGTGGCACGTCGGAGGTCCCAGAGCTTGGCGACCATTTGGCGACTTTGGCGCGAAAATAGATTATACCCGAAACTTCGAGAATTTTCCCGATCCGTCCAGTAGGAACCGAGATACGCCTCGAACGTTCCTGATTGGTTGAGAGGCTTCTAGCCCCGCCTCCCGAGACCTATAAAAGGAAGCAGTTGCAGCTGCCAGAGGAAGGTAGAAGTCAGTCAGGGTCGAGAGTCCAAGTCAGTAGTCAGAGTGGACGGAGTAGTCGAAGAAGAGTAAGCGGAATCGACGGAGCGAAGCTAGTGCTGAACTGAGCTGTGCGCTACTGTCTGCTGTAGATTCTTGTTGTATGCTGCTGTGTGTGCTGTTGTATGCTAAAGATAATTGTCTTCTGTGCTGTATATAGTTGTCGTTTTTGTGCTGTCCTGTGTATCTTCGTGTAAATAAACGTCGTTGTTTTTATTCTACTTCTGCCTGCTGATTGAGCGTTCTTTACACCATATCACTTCCACTATCCAAACGAACCCCCGGAAAAATTTCGTAACAATATATTTGTACCGTAGTCAGATGATAAGAATGATATGTATACCTCTCTTTCTTCTCTAATCTTAACATTTTTTTACTTACTTTCTGTAAAATTGCTTCACTGCATATTACGGCCGCGTATATATGTTCCAAGACCAGAGCCGCTTAGGATACAACCATAGTATTTCGCTTAGAGTTCAAAATTTCAGCTGTTGGTTTCTCTCATGATTAACATCTTCTTATACCTCTGCCTGATTGATGTCACCTTACTCTGATAGCCAGCTTCGCTGATGAAGAAAGCTGCAAAATTCTTATCACGCCAGTTTCCCAAAATTCCTTACTTGTATTAGATGAAACAGTTCTTTATTTTTTCATTCCTTTTATCTGGAGATCAAAAGCAATGTGAAGATTTGATCCGCGCCATTTCTTCTTGGCATTCCCCTTGTCTATCTGCGGGCTGATGTCATCTAACACTGATCGCCAATTTCAGATCTATCTTAGACAGTTTTTTTTATTATAGAAACTTATCATAGGAGTCTTCTATACTTCCTTACTTCCATTAGATGGAACAGTTCTTTCTTTTTTCATTCCTTTTATCTGGAGATCAAAAGCAATGTGAAGATTTGATCCGCGCTTTTTCTTCCTGGCATTCCCCTTGTCTATCTGCGGGCTGATGTCATCTAACACTGATCGCCCATTTCAGATCTATCTTAGACAGTTTTTTTCTTTATAGAAATTTATCATAGGAGTCTTCTATACTTCCTTTCTTGCATTCGATGGAATAACTCTTTCTTTTTGCACTCATCTTATCTAAGAATAAGTGGCATAGGAAGAATAGAGTAAAGCCTATTGCATGCAATGAGTATTTTTCACAAAGTCGCCACCTTTGGCCCAGCAAGAGGAAATAGTAACCGGGAGATGGCATGTCGCATATATGATTCAGTGGTTTACGAGTTATAATTTGCATTTTGAATTATTTATTAAGTTACTTAAAATTATATATATATATATTTATTTACAGTAATTCCATTCTGGGATAGACTACTCCGGCGCCTTCTATCCTTGTCTTTTTCGTTACCTTTCACACAAATGAGGCAAGGCATACATTCAATATCAGATGATGCTCATCAGCGCCATCTGGAGGAATAGAATTCCATAATTTTTTTAAAAAGTTTTTTCATCATATTTGGTATTAAAAAGTGACATCAGGTCCGAGACTTTTGCACCCCTTTCGTTGCTCTGTCACTATTCAGGATAAAAATATTTCCTATAAATATATTGCTCACTGAAGATTCGAATTATTCGTAGTCATGTCCGTTATTTATTAAATGCATACATGAGCTATATTAGAACTTTGATTAGTCATCCAGCAATAACTATGGCACCCACCTAGTTGGCGATCCAGAGTTTAATTTTGGAAGTATTCTAAAAAGTTCGTACAAGACTTTTTTATTGGATTCAGAGAAATACTGTATTACAGTAATCTTGTGTAATAAATAATATTAACATAGTTAGTGTAGGTGGAATTAATGAGATAATTTTTTTTCCTCTCCCAGACATCATCAGTAGTTTTATAAGTGTAAATGACAAGAGAGGCATCTCGTCGCAGAAATAAGGGAATTGGGCATTTACTTCAAATATGACAAGAATACAAAATACATTAGGGCCCTATTTACCCATCAGGAGCCATTAATGGGGAAATGGTTCGAAAATGACCTATTATAATCTGGATGCCAATTTCTATCATTAATCGAGGCTGCTTTCTTACTAGGTAAACAAGGCATTTACCTAGACGGCTGCAAGATCAATTAAACATATCAATAATCTAGTTTATAAACAGATAAATTTATATCATGTATCAGGTGCTATTTACTCTGTCCAGGTTTCTAATGGCGTAAAAGCCCGAAAAAGTCTTATTATGCTGCAGATGCCAATTATGGTCATTAGTTGTGGCGGATTTCTAATAAGGCAGCCACCCTTCACAGATCAATTAAAAATGTCAGTAACTCAAATTACAAAAACCTAAATGTGTATCGTGCCTTACGCGCTATTTATTCTTTACAGGCCTTTAATGACGAAGAGATTCGAAAAAAAAAAATCCTATTAGGTTACGGATGCCAAAGCTATCACTAGCTGCGGCGGATTTGTAACTAAGAATGCCTAGGCCACTGATAGCTCAATAAAAAATATTAACATCCTACAGATAAGTTTATAAAAAAATGTTAACATCCTACAG
>JAPMOR010092703.1:18386-52978 GCA_026543865.1 Argiope aurantia
ACCGTCCAAAAATTCAAACTCAAGATCTTATTAAATCTCCATTTTTTTTAACTGCTCTCAAATCGAAAAATATATTTTTCTCATTATGTCTATCTGTCTGTGACATAGACAGCAACTCAAAAATGCTTTAAGCTAGAAGGATGGCATTTGTATACGTGGATTTAAGACTAAATCTTCTATCAAATTTTGAAAGAAATCTATTTAGAGGAAATCTTTATGTCTGGCTCTTAGATTTTAAATAAATTTATAAAGAGCTGAATCGGTAATGGCAATATATGGCAAATATAAATATCAGTAATAAATATATGGAAAATATAAATATCAGTAATAAATATCAGTAATATATCAGTAATAAATATATGGCAAATATAAATATCAGTGATAAATATCAGTAATATATCAGTAATAAATATATGGCAAATATAAATATCAGTAATAAATATATGGCAAATATAAATATCAGTAATAAATATCAGTAATATATCAGTAATAAATATATCGCAAATATAAATATTGGGTTGTTCGGAAAGTAATTTGGTTTTTTTGTGGAAATGAAAGATAGTTTTCGTATAACAAACAAATACTTTATTAAATTATATATTGGCCGTTCTGGTCCAACACCTTTTGCCATCTTTCTGGTAGTAGCATCATTCCACGCTCATAAAATGTTTGGTCTTTGCTGCCAATAAACGGATCGAGGTGGTTTTCGACCTCCTCATTGGAGGTGAAGGTCTTACCGTCTAAAAAATTTAGCGAACCAGTTCTGGCACTGGCGTACTGTCAACACACCTTCTCCATACACATCGGTCCATTTCTTTCTGGCTTGAACAGCATTTTTACCCTTTCTGTAGTAAAACAGTAAGATATGTCGAAAAGGCTGCTTATCGCTCTCCATATTTAAAAGGGCACCAACCAAAAACTTCTGCGCAGAATTAATTGGAATTTTTCACACACAAGCCTTGCTATATGAGCTCTCAAAGCATAGGAAAATTGTACGGCTTAAATGGGAAGTTGGGTGCAAAAAAATACAATTAAATCCTCTGTCGGGAAAAAACGAAATTACTTTCCGAACAATCCAATAGATTATTATCAAAATTCAAAACAAATCTGTTAAAGGGTTAATCGTTTGTCAGTCTGTACGCTCGAATGCATGCAGATATAATAACTCATAAATAAAAGGCTTAAATCATTAAAATCCGGTATGTGATCTTGTGATTGCAAATTGCGTGATTGTAATTCCAAATATTAATTTTTCGTAGTACTTAGAAATGTTGGGATTTGTTAAAATCTCGAGTTTTTACACGATTACAATAATTTTTCTTTTCATCGTATATATGAAAGTAATAAATGCTTTATCTGCATGTGTTTGACATTAACGAAATCGCATTTAAATAGTCGAAGGGAAATTTCTAATAATTTTATTGAAGTGGATAAACACGTTTGAGGCGCCATCTATTGAGATTCATTTAAATAAAAATCAATTACAACGAAGTTATAAAAATCAGTCAACAACTTTTAAGAGAAAAGTAAAAGAAGTACAATCATCACTAATAAAATAAATTGATTTTGTTTTGTGGAATTTAATTTATGCTTTTTTTAAAATACATTATACATAATCATAGATTAATACGCTATTAGAATTATTTTATTTTCAATTTAAAATTAAAGCATAATCAAAGTGTATGAATTTTCAGTGCAAGAATTTGACTATTAAAATCTTCATGAAATATTTTCATAATTATTCATACACAAAAATTCATGAGCAGCTTAAAAGAAACTTATTTTAATCTCTGAAGTCTTAATTTCGCAGTTAAAGAGATGTGTCTGCCTTCCACTTTTTTTGCATGTGTGTATTTTTGTCTCTTCTTTTGTTTCGTTATGAGGCCCAAGCTCAGGTACACTTTAGAACCTTTCCGATTTACCGATGTCTAAAATAATAAAAAATTTATAAAGCATATTGTTGCGGAAACTGTCCGGTTTGTGTGTGCTAAAACATGTGTATCAAGATGGATAGTGCAACATGACAAAGAAACTCAAAGTACCGGCACTACAAACCGCAGCTGAGGCTCGGAAAATGAACAGTACCTGTAAAAACCAATAACATTGGTAGACATGAAATCCCTAATTAGAAAACAATAATAATGCTCTGAAAATACAAATTTAGAGAAAAAATTGGTTCCTCATATGACTATTGCAACTTATATAGTTTTCTGATCTAATGTAACGTGGTATGAAATTTTTCTGAAGAATTTCCAGATCTCATACCTAATAGAAATTGGGCCATAATTCTTGTATTTACTATTAATTTTCATTTTCAGTTACTTCTTCTATATTCTAAAAGTTCTAATTCTAAAATCATGATCCTAGCTTGAGTAGCAATGGAACGAATATGCTTCATCCCTTTAAATACCTCCTTTCTCATAACATGATTTTGATCATCCATGGGCATGGCTAATGTAACACATCTTTATTGTAAAAAGATTCCAGATTTAAAAAAAAATAAATTCTAAACATCTTCGATGCAGAAAAAACTAACGTCACCCCGAAATTTTCTCACATACTCTCCCGTTTCTCACAATTCTCACATACTTGTCACGACAGAGAACATTTTGCATGATATAGGTGCATAGTGGTAACGGAATATTAACTTTTGGCGTGAATTTGGCGTTTTTACAGAATCTATCGTGTCATCCTTGGCGATTAATCCCTGGCATGTTATTAATAACATCCGAAAATCAATTTTATGTTTCGGATGTGTCTTGCTCAACCGATTGAAACAATAATGTGACGCAAAAGTGCACTTGTAGTCACAAAATCCCATACCAAATTTGATATATTGAAGGCACTGCTTTTTTTGAATTTTTTGCATTTATTTGTTTTTGAAAGAACAGACCGACAGACAGTCAACTCGTTGTTGGATTTGGCTCAAACTTTGATAGGTGTCTACACTTTAGATGTTGAATCTATGCACGAAATTTTATCTATCTGGCTAATCTCATTTTGAAATTACAACGTTCACTTATATTCGAACAGCCGGACAGTCGGACTTCCTCTGAACAGATTTTAATCGAAAGGTGATAGAAATCTGCAAATTTCGTGAAAATATCGTATGCAAAATTCCAAAGCGATTTTGGAATTATCTTTGCCACAGACAGACAGGCAGACGGTCATTTCTCAAAAGTGATTTTTGGGAAAGGGAGCTCTAAAACGTGGAGATTCGCCAAAATCTAGAGTTTGAATTTTTTTTGGCGATTACTGTACTTTCTCTATACTAAGTATATGAGAAGGTAAATTGAATTATGTGTGTCGGTTTTTGTACGTGAATACGACAGTTTAAAAAAGGAATGAACTAAATGAATGAAATACTACGTGTAAAATTACAGATCTACATTTGATTTTGGAGAAAATCGGTGAAAATAAATTCTAATCCCGTTCAGGTGTTCATAAACATGACTCAAAAATTAACTCACAAATTTATTACCAGAATGGTATATCTGTATTAGATTTTGAATTAAATCCATCAAAAGGGTTTATAGCCTATCGATCTATCGATTCGTATGAAAGTAAATCTTATAGCTCAATAAACTTAACAAGATAGATAAATGAATTTCAGGATATCATATACTAAAATCTGCGTCTGAATTTGAACCATATTCAACAGAAAGTAGACGTATAGTGGCCGTGTAGTATAGGCGTGTGTTTTTATTATTATTATTATATATATGTATATATATGTAATGATATTTTAACTCTAATTTCAATTTAATTAATTTTCAAGATTTTATCTTCATTTAGCCCATAGTAACTTTATTCTAAAATATTCTCTTATTTTGTGATCCAATTCCACTGTCTCTACTTAATTAATTCAAGAGAAGCTTTGTTAAATTCCCGAATCAGCTAAAAGTCGAACTCCGCGTGAAGAGGCAGAATACCGCTGATGAGGCAAATTCTTTTTTAAAATCTCCCTGTGTTTCCCCTGCCTTCTCCGCGCGTGTAACGAAAATCCCTATCGAAATCTCGTAATGTATTAGCACTATGAAGAAATGTTTTCCCTATCAAAATCATAGGTTATATAAGACCAGGGATAAAATGTCTAAGGGGTTTTTCCTCATTTCCTTTCTGTGTCGTTCTGTGTGCTCATCGCTTGTACATATGCCTGCTTCTTAAAAATGAAATAAAACGACGTCGCGAAATAGCAAGTCTCTTCACTGTCTTCAAACTGCATTCTGGTTCACAACAAATAATGCTTACATATATATATATATATATATATATATACACACACACACACAGAAAGCAGACATATATAGTCTACATACAATATAGGCTTATAGTAGACAGAATTCAAAAGTACAGTAGTTATATAGTACACGAGGCTGTTTCTCAAATTTGGAATCATATCTGTAAATGCATATATGTCTGATCGTATGTCTATGAATCAGAAACTCAACAAGTTAGATAAGTGAAATTGATATGTGCTCTAAACATAAAAATTTGGAAAGATAAAAAAAAAAAAATGAGTAAAATTTGGGATTTAATCTCTCATTGTGAAGCGATTCAAATTACATGTTGGGTTTTCTACATGAAGGAATTAAACGTAAAACATGCAGTTACGTTTAAGTATATTGATTCCAACTGGTTTAAACTCGATAAAGTATCGATATTTTATTGATATTAAAGATAAAAATCGATTAAATAGCATAGCTAAATTTATTTACCTATATTTACATTCGGAATAACATGATACTTATTACGGGACTGACTTCGTCATTTTAGGCCATGGTCAAATGACATGGATATACTTGAGTCCTCCCCCCCCCCCCCCCTCCCCATACTATAGATGGTTTTTGGCAACAACAGATTAGTTGGTAATTTTTTGGTGTAATTGGATTTTTAACTTGAAACTCATCAATCCCGAAGATTGTGACCTTAATATTTGCTCATCACAATCATGCAGTTGTTGAATACTTGCTACAGAAATAAAAGGAAATTCTGATTCAAAAATATTTCGAGGGAAGTCACAGTAGAGAAACCACCAAACAGTATACCTCGTCTACGTAGTACCAGGAATGAAAATAATAATCCATCCACCGCAAACAATAAATTCGAATTGTGACCGATTCAGTTCCCATTACAAAAGTCAGATGCAGCCACCAGTCAGATAGAGATACGATAAGCCTTGATTATACCGCTTAATTATGTGGTAACGGGGTAAATGGCTGTAATTAAAAAAACAAAAGCAAAATGGAGGTATGAAACGTCATCGGCGATATGGTCGTTAATCAGAACCATTTATATATCGTGTTTGGAAAAGGGAATCGGCCTATTTATGAGGTAATTTATTATCTATATTTCTGAAATGCCAATCGAAACGTAATTCAAAACACTGAAATCAATTAGTACAATGATGCGTAATTTTTATTTAAGAAAAAAAGCTTGTTTTTAAGCGAAATTTTAAAGGAGATTTGGTCTTTCACTCCTGTAAAGCCCGCTCCCAACGACGAAGGTTGCAAACCAGTCAAGAGGGTAAAGGTCACATGGTATCCGAGGGGGAAAAACCCGGAGGGAGACGGAACAGGAAGTGGATCAGACAGAGAAGGACGAGGGAGGACGAGCGAAGGTGGTGTGGTTCGCCATGAACGAAAGAGACTTGATTCATTTTTATGTTTTTATATTTTAATCCATTGCTGTAAATATGTAAATAATATAATAATCTAGAATACGATGGATTCCTGTATTTATTTCTACATAATCATCACGATTGAATCGGACGATTATTAAGATTGAACTGGATATAAAATGGTCACTCAGACCTAGACATAGAATAGGCGTCGGCCGCTGTTGGAATAGCTAGGAGAAATACACGTTGGAAGTGTAAAGGGAACTTTACTGGCGTAGTCGGAAGGATCCTACCAAGGAAATGATGGAATATCTACTGGAGTGTTGCCTACAAAAGGTTAGAGGTGAGAGCTTATTTTTATTATTGTAAATGCTTTTCCCATTGAATTGAAAATATTTATCGTTTGTCTCAGAAACGTGCACATCAGCGCCATTTTTTTGTTGTGAACACATCAGTGTTAAATTTGTGAACTCATCAGAGTTAAATTTGTGAACTCATCAGAGTTAAATTTTTGAACACATCAGTGTTAATTTGAGGGAACACGTCAGTGTTAAATGTGAGAACACATCAGTGTTAATTTTCTGAACACATCTACGTTAAATTTGTGAACGCCTCAGCGTTAATTTTTAAAACACGTCAGTGTTACATTTGTTCCAATATTTATCGCAACAGCGTCAAATATTGGTTAAGGAGCTTTTGTGGCAGTGCGTTTCGAGACGACGATAATATAATATTATAGAATTGTATTTTATAATTGGAAAGACCTTGTAGAAAGAAGCAGTGCTCTTGAATAATTTAAAAGTAGTTAAAAGATAGCACATCAAGTGTATCTGTAAACCTATTCTTACACCACGTGTATTTCTGATGTATCTAGTATTATATTTGTTATTATAATCATTATTGGATTATTATTATATTTAAGCAACAAGCTTAAAAAGTGTAGCAGGAAATTCTGTTTAATCAAATATTGTTGTGAATGTTGAATATTAAATCTGGAATATTTTTTTAATTCATTTTTATGTTATTGTGTTTTATTTAATAAGGTAAACGAATCTTGATTATTTCCGTTTGTTTGATTGATGAATTATGCTGTGATGGTGGTACATAATTAATTTGCAGAAATACTCGTATGCATTAATATTTTCATTAAGTGCTAAAGTTAAATGAATGTTTTGTTAAATATTATTAATTTCATTATTTAATTACTCTTTGTTGTAATCTAGTATTTTAATTTGAGTGTGATAGTAGTCATATAAGTATTTTAAGCTATACCTCTCTGGGAACGAAAAGCAGAATTCCTTTAATGAATCTAAAATTGCTGTTTTATTTTCTGCTTTAACAGATAGACGAATTTTTTTTTTTAACTTTCCAACTTAATATAAGTGAATGTTTTGATTTGTATCGCTTTATTGTATACCATTTATTTCTTGTGTAGAGTTCTTTATTTTGTTGATTTAGAATAATGGCATTCATAGCTAAAGCTAGAAAATGTGATCTTCAGGAATTGGCTAATGAGTTAGGTGAAGAGATTGATGGGAATCTCACGATTGCTAATCTTAGAAAATTGATATTAAATTCCAAAGAATACGAGGAAGAGTTTGTGAAGGGTGTTTTAGAAGGCATTGTGGAGAGGAGACAAGAAAAAGAAAATTGGGAAAAACAGGAACAAGAGAGGCAATTTGAATTAGAAAAAATTAAGTTACAAACCTCAATCGAAACTCAATCCATAATATCAGAAAATAATGAAATGAGTAATAAACATAATTCCTTAGAGTTGCAAAAGATACTTCAAAAGTTTAATTCAAAAAATGATGACATAAGTCTTTACTTGGTCATATTTGAGCGCCAAGCTAAGCGGCTAAAGATTGATAAAACAGATTGGGTCACCCAATTAATGCCACTTCTTCCGTCAGATGTTGTTCAGATAATAGCAAGGGAACCTGAAGAGGAATCAAACGTTTACGAGTATGTTAAGGAATTACTCTTACGACGATTTAAGTTGAGTGCAGAAACCTTTCGATTGCGGTTTGTACAACATCAAAAGAGAATGGAAAGTTCATGGAGGGATCTGGCCTTTGAGCTGAGAAGCTTCTTGGAGGAGTGGTTGGATGGTGTTAACGTAAAGGATTTCGACTCGTTGAAGGATCTTATGGTTGTAGATCAAATGAAAAGAAGAGTTGGAAATGAAGTTCGGGAACATTTTGTTGACACATGGACAAAACTTTCGTCTTCATCTAAGTTAGCCGACCTCCTCGATGATTACGACGGTGTAAGGAGAAGCTCAAAAGTTGGACATTTTCCTAGCAATGACAGGAAACGAATCAACGGGAATTTTGAAAAGAAAAATCCTATTATCCATGACAAAAATGCAGGAAACACTGATTATAAGAGACCGAGTAGTCCTCGGAAATGGAAGCAAGAACATTCCGATCGGCGGCAATGTTTTGAGTGCGGATCATCGCATCATTTAAGAGCCCAATGCCCAAAGCTAGCTGAGAAAAAGAATTTCTCAGGGATTAACCGCGTGACAAGACGTGTGGTAGAAACGACAAGCGAGAAAAGTGGATCACAAAGATTTACAGAGAATGCTACTGAAAATCAGACGGATGAAGGTACGATTCTCACAACACAGTTAAAGGCACCAGAAAAAGAAACTATACGAATCAGCCCTCTACAGAAAATACCAGTGAAAATTGAAGACAATACATTCGAAGGTATCGTGGATACAGGTGCTGAAATCACCGTCATCAGACGTGATCTAATTGATTCTTGCTCTAAACAAGGAGAAGGCAGCATAAAAATTATATCAGCCTTTGGAGAAGAAGAACTTGCCCCATTAGTTACCATCAATGTAAAAATTAATGATGGGAGGCATGGTAATGTTCCTGTTACTTGTGCAGCATCGAGGAAACTAGTAAGCGACATGCTGATCTCCTCGACTACATACGAGGCATTATGTAAGAAAATAGAGGCACATACATTACCCATGATAAATAATGTCGATTCGGAGCAACCTGTCCATGAAGAGCCAAATCAGAAAAGCAAAATCAGTCGTGATATAAGAACGCAAATTTATGGTCAAGGAGAGGAGTTATCGTTGCAACAAAAAGCTGAGCTGGTTGATATCCTATCTAAGTACACTGGCAGTTTCAGTAAGTTTCCTGGGAAGGCTAAGGTGCCAGGACATAACATTAAGGTAACCGATGACTGTGTCCCCAAGCATTTAGCGCCAAATCTTGTCCCAATTGTTTTGCAAGGGGAAGTCGAACGCCAAGTTCAAGAACCTTTAGAGGCAGGACTCATCGAACATAGCGAGAGCGACTGGGCACATCCCGTAGTGTGCGTTGCTAAGAAAAACGGTAGTATCAGACTGTGCGTGGACTACCGTCAGCTGAATAAATATACGATTGCAGACGCCTATCCAATGAAACTGGTCACTGAACTACTGTATGAAATAGGAAAAGCTAATTTTATATCCATATTAGATCTCACCAAAGGATATTGGCAAATTCCCATGAAGCCTGAAGCGAAACATTATACCGCTTTTATCACTCATTCTGGGTTGTACCAGTGGAATGTGATGCCATTCGGTATGAAAAATGCAGGAAGCACATTCCAAAGAAGCATGGACAAGATCCTCTCAAAACATCGAGAGTATTGTCGTGCATATATTGATGATGTCGCCATTTTCTCCAAAAGCTGGGAAGAGCATAAAAAGCACATTAAGGAAGTATTTCGTACACCAAGAGTCCAGCCTTACCATAAATCTAGAAAAGTGTGAGTTTGGCAAGAAAGAAGTGAAATTTCTTGGCCACATCGTCGGATCAGGAAGGCACTCCCCAGATCCTGAGAAAATTGAAGCCATTAAAAAATTATTGTTTACGTAGTAGTACGTAGTTTGCTAGGACTTGCAAATTATTACAGGGACTATATCCCAAACTTTTCTTCATTAGTATTACCACTAACAAACCTCACCAAGAAAAACGTACCCAACAAAATTCCATGGGCCAAAGAACAAGAGCAAGCATTTCAAACCTTAAAAGAAGAATTAGTCAAGATGCCTTCATTATACACTCCACAACTGGACAAACCATTCCAGTTATACACGGATGCCTCCGCAACAGCCGTCGGAGCTTGCTTAGCTCAGATAGGTGATGATGGGAAGGAAAAACCCATTGCATTTTTCAGCAAGAAATTGACTGCAACTCAAACACGGTGGGCTACTATCGAGAGAGAAGCCTACGCCGTACTGGAGGCCTTGAAGAAATACGACACATGGATATTTGGTGCTCGTGTTCAAGTTATCTCCGACCACAACCCTTTGACGTATCTCACTCAGCAAACGCCTCATAGCGCAAAACTTACACGTTAGCCTTACAGAGATACGATGTGACAATATCATATCGAAAGGGGAGCAAACATTGCAATGCAGATTCTCTATCTAGATTGCCATTGCAGCAGTAGGGAAAAAAAACTTTCAAGAAATGTACGAAAGCATTCGTGCATATGTTCCATAATCTGTTTTGTTACTTTTATCACCAATTTTGTGCATATTTGATATTTATATATATATATATATATTTGTCTGTCTTTGTATTTTGAATTTGTGTATGTGTTATTTCCTTTCTTTGGGAATTGCATATCAGTTGCTCTCCCACCTCTTTCCTGTTCCTGTCCTAGTTGTAGCGATCAAATACTGCTTGGAACTTTGCTTCATTTCAGGATCAATCTTTTACCATGGGAGATGATGATCAGGGAGAAGAAACCCGTCCAGTTCTCAAGACGCAACATTGTCTCTAAGGTGACAATGTGCTTCTCCAAGGGGGGGCGTGTAAAGCCCGCTCCCAACGACGAAGGTTGCAAACCAGTCAAGAGGGTAAAGGTCACATGGTATCCGAGGGGGAAAAACCCGGAGGGAGACGGAACAGGAAGTGGATCAGACAGAGAAGGACGAGGGAGGACGAGCGAAGGTGGTGTGGTTCGCCATGAACGAAAGAGACTTGATTCATTTTTATGTTTATATATTTTAATCCATTGCTGTAAATATGTAAATAATATAATAATCTAGAATACGATGGATTCCTGTATTTATTTCTACATAATCATCACGATTGAATCGGACGATTATTAAGATTGAACTGGATATAAAATGGTCACTCAGACCTAGACATAGAATAGGCGTCGGCCGCTGTTGGAATAGCTAGGAGAAATACACGTTGGAAGTGTAAGGGAACTTTACTACTCCGAAATATCATAACAGGATAATATTTTATAACTTGATTAATTTTGTCTTTATTTCATTTTTAAAATTTACCTGCAATTATACTCTGTAGTGATAGCATGTACACAAATTTACTACATGAGTGGATATAAATTCAATAACGAAAAACCACGTCGCAAAATATATCTAAAAATACATTTTAAAAATGTATTAAATAAAAAGAAAAATTGCACAAAAGTAAAATTAGTATGAAAGTAATTTTTTTTTGAAGTTTAATAGAGTGTAAAAATAAGTATCGCTTGATAATATGTTCCTAAGTTATTCAAAACTAAAATTTTAATTTTTAATTAAAAATCTTATTTGAATTTTGAAATGCTCTTTCTTAACAAGTATTTACTACCCAAGAAGTAATTACGTGTCAAATTTAATATCCCTGGATGCAATAATCGATTCAATAGAAGGGTTTGATTTTTTCCCCCATTTTGCATGGTACCATTTAGAGATAGTATGCCAGTTTAAAAATGATATCATGTCAAAATATATTAATTATATCCAGTGCCGAATTTTGCAGTCCTAGGCAGTGCACTTTAAAAAATCTATTAAAAAAACTAGTTAATTTAATTTACATCAGAACATATTTATTTATATATATAAACCAACATATTTAGATTTATGTCTAGTTTACACTCCGTCAGTTATAAGACGGCCAGTAGGCAGTGCATGCACAGGAAGGGATAATTTATGTTTGCTACAATTTCATAAGATACATTCAGGTATTTCATGCTTGGCTATAAATTGCCGTTTTGGCGTTTTTGAATTTTTCTTTTTCACTGCGTATAGTATTAAAATGATGGATTTTGCAAAAAGGAACATGGTAAAATGAAAAAAAAAGGTCAATATACCTAAATTTGAAACAATATAGACAAAAATGGCAAATAAAGTGGGGAAAAAAAACCCCATCCTATCACCAGAAAGAATATTGAGCAAAAAATAACGGAATTAATATCTATGATAAGTGATCAATTTTTTCACGCCAAAAAGAAAAAAAAATCGGCCAAATTCTTCAAACGCATGTGCAGTAAGAGAAAAATACAATACATCAGCACGTTGTTGTCCCTTCGGGACAATTACTCACTGTCGACCGAACAGCATTTTTCAGCCTTTCTACACATGTGCTGACTACTGACAGTCTTATAAATGGCTGAGTGTAAATCCGGTATTATTTCAGATAAGTTTTCATTTCAATAGTAATAATTTTAAAAAATGGATGAAATGCTTTTATTTCTTATCACTCATGGCGCAATATCCGCGTTTGTATGTAGTATTACATAAAAAAAACAACCTTTCAATGATTATAAATACAGAAAAAATAAAGTCAACGCAATGATAAGTTTCAATAGTCCTAAAGCAGCAGTAAGTTTGAGTAATATTTTATTATTTGTATAATTTGATTTTTTTTACTAATGCATTTATTAAGTAACCCGACTAATAACATCTTTCGGATCGACGTCCGCGCACTCCCCCCCCCCCCCCCACACACACACTTAGCTCAAGCGTCTGTAGGCAGCTGCCTAGTCTGCTTGATCGGAAATCCATCACTGATAATATCCACCAATATACACGCAAAGGAAACAATTTCTGAAAACAGTCCGGTAATCTATTCAATATTACTCAAACAGACAACCGGTGACAACATGATCCCTCGCAAAAAAAAAAACAATAGCCCATTAATTCGTTTTTTGTTTCTCCTAACCTTGTCAATCGATTCCGAGCCCCCATATCTCGCACAAAGTGACCCTTTTAACCCACCGACAATAACAAAACTGATGATCGAGCAAAATCTCGATGTCATAACATGATACAGGTGTTATAATCCACCGAGACATCTGCCTCTCTCTGCAGGGCTTTTAGGAATAAATAGAAGATTGAAGAAGATTGCGAGAGTCCATAAACAAATGGGACATCAAATCACATCTCTGAACACACACAGCTTGCACGAGGTGAATCTTTTTCTTTTCTTTTTTTTTTTTTTTCACTCTCGCTTGCGTGTGCAATATGGCGTCCATTTTGCGTGCGCCATGATTAGACGTCGGTCTCAGAGAAGATAGCTTGTCCTAATGGATAAATGGAATTTTCGCCGCCTTTTTTCCTTCCTGTTATTTGGATAATGCATCTGTGCCCGTCTTTTTCTTTTTAATCTCGATCACGTGACGGAGACGACGACACGTAAGATTCTGTGCGGATGGATGGCTTGATGCCTTCGAATGACGACGAAAGAGCGGTTTATGGCGGGAAATAAAGTGCGGGAGGATAAGAATTCTGGTTAATATGAAAGCTAGAAAAGTTAACGGAAATGGTATGTTAAAACTTGATGAAAATTAAAGAGGAAATAATTTCAAATTTACATGTTCGAAGTCGAGGAATTTAGGTTATTTTGAAGACTCTATTTTTGGTCAATTTAACTTCACATTTTTAACTTAATCAGCATTAATTATTTATGCTGCGTAAATTTTTTTCGTTTCAGTAAATTTGTAAATATCAGATGTAAAATTTTGCTCTCGCTTTGCAAATGGTTGTAACAACAAGTGTTGGTCGAAACAAGCTGATCAAAAATATCACACAATAAGCTTGGACATCTATCAACATAACAACACCATTTGATTAGTGAATTTGTGTTTGAATCATAAAATTATTCCCAATCAAAGATGGCGCTTTCAAATCATGCTCTCAAATGTTTATCTTAGGACAAGAACAGAAAGAAAAGGAAAAAAAAAAAAAAAAAAAAGTGAGTGGTTTTTCTGCTTCAGATCGGCTGGTCGTAGCAACACGGTTATGCTTTGCATTTGGTGGGACTAGCTCTGCGTGATATATTATTGAACCCCCGAAACAAGTAAAACTATCACAGGGAATCGGTATCGAACGCAACCGATGTGTTTGACCCATATATTGACGAAAAAACGACAGCATGGCATTGCTTGACAAGATATCTCTACACCGATCAAAATATACTTGTAAAATCAAAAATAAGAGATTTTAGCTCTTCCGAAGTAATCTCTAAACGTTGCTCCTTCCGATTATCACTTGCTTCGATCGATGGCGCATAATCCGGCTGAACAGCATTGTTATGGATTTCTTCCGTAAGGGTTCTTTTGCGATTTGTTGTCGATGAATCGACACAGTTCTACAGTAAAGAAAGACGACGAGTTTTATTTAGTACGAAGACACTAATACAAAGACGACAAATATACGCAGCCGAGATGAACACAGGCAACATACAGCAGCACACTACAGCAAACAGTAGACCACAAGTAGTAATCGGTATTAATAACAACCACAGCACAAAAGCGGCCAGACAGAATTAAGCAGAATGACGGAATCTACATAGTTTCACAAACGTTCTCTCTAAACGTCTGAAATTCTCCACTGTCCCCTCGCTTTAGCTGTATTCAACTGCCGACTCACTACTACACTACTGGCTATTCCACGCACGAACTCGATGCTGCTTCCACAATAAATACCAGAACTTGGCACACATAGCTCAATACAGCAATCGCTTGAGCTCCACACAACGAACTAACGAACTATTCCACCGTCTCTTTCCACTATTCAATGCACGACTCGTTTCACTACTACGATTGATTGCAACTTGAGACTGCCAGCCTTTTAAAGTTCCCTGGAGGTGGGCAGAGAAGGTTCTATATTAATCAGGCGTATCTCGGTTCCTATTGGCTCAATTTCTAAAATTCTGGAAGTTTCCAGTGATATCTATTTTGTAGCCAAATTAGTCGCCAAGTTGCCAAAGGGTCGCCAAGCTCTGAGATCACTGACGCGGCACCTGATCAGCTTCCAACAGAGCTGATCGTAAAAAGGTCTTTCCAATGATTGAACTAAACGTGCTGGGAAGCAATGTTAAAGGTTTATATTATACATGTGTGTGTGCGTGCGCGCGCGCGTGCGTGCGTGCGTGCCTGTGCTTCGAGTCCATGATTGAGACGCAGTTGTGTTTGTGCCTAATATTATTTAACCAGATGCTTGAGGTTTATAAATAATGAAATGACTTAGTGATTGTCATGAAATAAGCAGGAGCCTATATAATTGTACTTGGCAAAGTGCTAGTATTATAACAGAATTTTATTATTTAGATTTTTTTTAATTTAATATTTGCGTATTTTCTTGGTAACTTGTTCCATAAGTCTTTTAATCGACTTACCTGTAGTCCTCGCTAGTTCTTTGCCTAAAATTGATCCCCGAGTACGGTTAAAGCGACATATTAATTAGCTGTGATTGTAACGAATTTTGACAGCTTGTACTGCATTGAAAAGGCATGTTCTGCACTTTTATGGTATATATAAGATTGCCCCAACTTTATTTATAAGTAAATAACTTCCTTAAAAGCTATTAACTAATTTTTTTTAAAAAATGAGATGGAAGAAACTAATTTAAACTTTATAGGAATTAAAATATCCGTGTCGAATTTTAATTACATACTTTCTATACTTTTGATAAACGTGATTTTCTATACTTTTGATAAGAAAATCATGTTTGAATGAGCTGTATCATTTTCTTCTGCAGTTTTCTTAAGTATTTATGGTTTATTCGAAATGCAAATTTTCTCTGCAGTTTTTTCAAGGATATTAGGAAATAAAATCGTTTAAAAGTAAAAAAAAGGAAAGGTCGCTAACCTGTGTGGTCTTCATTGCGTCTCCAACATTTCGCCATGATTGACACTCAAAACCCTCCATTGGTGGTCGCTGGCATTATTAAAGCACCATCCTAAAACAGATAATGAGTGAATCAAGTTTAAAATTACTTGTTAACTGAAAACCAATGCGCATTTTTATGAAATTTTATCATAGTTGCTATACTTCAAACAAGAAGAAAAGCGAGTGAATCAGGTTTACAATTATTTGCCAATTGAAAATCGTTCGTAATTTTATGGAAGTTGTCATAATTATTATACTTGCAACATAAATTAAAGGGTTAATCTAAGCAACAAGCTTTCTTACTTGACAGTGCTAATAATTTCGTAGTTAAACAGAGATACGAAAATAAAAATGTTGTATACAAATTGTTATTCTTACATGTTGTAAGAATTTTTTATAAAATTGCTAAAGCTTATTTGCATTTATAGAATGTGAAAGTATAATGATGTTTACTGAAATTTATTTGCACATATAGCAGTCGTTCAATCAATCTTAAGCGGTTATCCCCAGGAAGGCACCACATACCTGATGAAAAGTTGCCGAATACATAAGCGGGTTCTCGCTTCCTTGTAGGATATAACTGTAAACGTTTTTCAATTAGTGATAACGGATTATACCGTCTATGAAGTTGCTGCATGGGTAAATGATAGGTTTCTTTTGTAATTTGTTTAGTACTGTTTCAGATATGGAAATCTGTTCTTTTGCGCATGCACCAGAAAGCATCGAATCAAATTTAAAAAATGTTATAAACTGAGCTGATTAAATTTTATTTATCAAGGAAATTCCAATCAACAGCGGTGTTAAGTGATGTACATAGTGACCCATTAGGTATGCTACGACTCTTGTGCATTTATCATTAACTAGCCGCCTTTGGCGACCAGCAGGTTCACCAGTATTACCGTTCGCTACAATTTTCAATTAAATATTTTAAGTAACTGGTATCTTAATAGATTCTCAAACAAAACATTTTTAATCTTCAAATTTTGATAGCCATACCAAACTTATACTGTTGTTTAGATCGTTTCCTTCAATTTACTATATATATTTTGCTAATTTGTTGTCATTTCCGCTAAAACTTCAACTTTAATTTAAAGTGGAAATGATGAAATTGCAATTAATATAAAGATATTTTTTAATAAAACCAAGCGTTTTATTTTATTTATCATCTTTATTGTTATTTATTTATTATTATTATTATTGAATATGAGTATTGCAAACAGAATCGCTCGGTATTTAAGTCTTATGTGAACTACAAAATATTTTTCATAATTTATGTAATATCTCAAAGAATAATTCAACAAAAATTTCTCAGATTCAGCATAAAATTCAGTTTTTAGTTTTGCTTTCAAGAGGATTGAAATGAAATCAATAATAATATTTTGTTCCGGCCTATAAATATATTTAAAAAATTATGAAGTCTAAATTTAATGCAGTAAGGTATCATATTCTGAGAAATATTCTGGACACATCAAATTTTAAATAAATGAATGAATGTTTCTATTTTCCACGATCAACTAAGACTTATTTATGAAGTTTTGAATGTTAAAAATTTAGAAAAACTCAACATTTTCATAATCTTAGGCCAATTAATCTTGAGAAACCTGCGCGTTGATTGGCTTATTTTCTTTAAAATGATCGATGGAAAATCTAAAATTTTCCCTTTTTTATTGAATAGTGATATTCAAATTTTCATAAATCAGTCAGTTTAAGTGATTGATTTAGTTGATGGGAAATTAACTCTTTTTATTCAAAATATTAGTGTTTCAAGAACATTTTGTTAATCGTGATTTCCACAGCAGAAGCTTTACGTAAAATCAAAAATTCGTTATTTATTAGAGCATTTATTGAATCAAGTTACATAAAATATAATCATTTTCCATTTAGACCATTTTAGCAGATCTGTGTCTTACTAAAGGTTTACAAATTAGCTGTGTGGCCCTGATTTGAATGGATATCCTGTTCATATTAAACAAAACTTGCCTTAAAATAAAACTGATTTATTGGATTAATAATATAGAGAGTGTAAAAGATCATAAAATAAATTTTCTAGAATTTATTTTTTAGAAAAAATAATATTTCATATTTGTTTCATTTCCTACAGACACGTGCCGAAAATTATATTTTTGCAGATTTCATTTCCAAAAAGATTTAATTTATTTTTAATTGGAGCTTTAATCAATGTGATGCCAGCACTTTGAAAAAAGTTAATTTTTTCCCATGAATGCGAAACGTGCTCGTGCAGCTTAAATTTCATTTTTATTTTGTACGAAAAAAATTGTTGAAAAATATAGTTAAAATATTTATTTAAAAATTCATTAAAAATAGAAATTTAATTTTAAGGTTAAAACATTGGTATCATTTAAAAGCTAAATTTTTGTTCTTTAACTTCATATAAAAATCTTTTTTGTGCGGTAATATTTTCAGACGTTATAGCAGAAACACGCCAAAATTTCGCTTAATTTTTAAATAAATAAAATTCTCATTACAAATTCGAAAAATACCCCCCAGGTGCACATTCCCGACCTCTAAGTTATACATGTACCAAATTTGGTAGCTGTAGGGCAAATGACCTGGCCTGTAGAGTGCCAACACACACACACACACATTGAGCTTTATTATAAGTATAGATGCGAGTAACTCAATTTTGCGGATTATCCACTGTTGACGCAAGGGGTCTCACAAGGTATGCAGTGTCTAATTTTTACAGATTCAGGTAGAACACGTTAAGACGAGTATTTTGATGTATAACATGCGGGGTCACCGAATATAACGTCATAGTCTAATTAAGATGTGAAGCTTGTGTCATGAAAACTTCAAGAAATGAGAAAAATGAGAAAATGTTTATTGAGAACTTTCAATACAATAAATTTGGACATATCGGCCGTTCGAACACATAAAATGACGAAGTTTGGAACCGAAGTTCTCAATTGTTTTCTGCAAAAAACCTGTTCCAATTTCCTTGACCTCACTTTCAATTGGTGCTCTGAAGTCATCCAATGTTGAGGGCTGTATGAGATACACTGTGTCTTTTAAATTTCTCCAAAAAAATCGCACGGGTTAAGATCCGGGGAGGAAGGTGGCAATTCTCTACCATTATTTGTTTCGTAATGGAATCCAACTCGATCGTGAAAATGTTCAGCTAAGAGATCGAAGTTTGGGAGTGCGGTGAGGTCTAGCACTATCTTGCATAAACCAATAATCGCTTATCTTGTCCATGCCATACAAGAATGGGATGTCAATGTCATTCAAAAACTTTCACTTTCTGAACATTAGGTTCTGTTCTTGTACACATCTCTTTTCTCTCCTTTACATTTTCGCTAGCAGATAGTCCAACATAGTGCGGTTTCCTTAAATCTTTCGTGCGTTCTTTTTGATAATCGTGTCATTTATATTGTGGTGATTGCCGAATTTTTTCACCACACTGTGATATGATTCCAATTAAGGATATCAGAACCATGAAAATACGTTCAATTGAATATTTGCTCATTTCAGAACCATAACAAATAAGCACATTACACAGAAATTTTTTAGCGAATGACGAGCTACTCATTCTCATCAAACATGCTTCTAGATGTATATGCCGCAGTAGTAATTTGCATAATCACTTAGGGAAACTTTCATGTTGGGCAATTGTCGAATGCATCTTATTTTGGAATACAAATTGCCGGATTCATAACTAAGGCTTTTCGCGCAATTAGACTATGACGCGATATTCAAGGACCCCACATGTTGTATATCAAAATACTCGTTTTAATGTGTTCTATCTGAATCTGTACAAATTAGACGCAGCATACCTTGTAGGATACCCTGTATCAGCTGTGGATACTTCGCAAAATTGAGTTACTCATATTAACAATAAATGCACAGGAGTTGTTTTAAAATAAAATTTTATGGATCAAAATGACAATTGGAAAAAAAAATATCAGAAATCAAAGCTTATCAAACGGGATAAGAATCAAAGCTTAATAAAGAATTCCACCCATATTAATTACTTCTTATCACCACTTTGTGGAATAAAATCACCCCAAAGGAAAAATCCCGTTTTCCTGAAGCCAACTATACTTTTATGATAATTCACAGTCACCTGTCATTCACTTCATGGTCAAGTGTCCGTTAGGTAATGCAAGTCTCGAGGTCCCCTTACCCATTCTATATTCGGAAATCAGATTTTATTTATTTATTAATGATTTTAACCTCTATATAAGCAAATTTGAATTTCAAGTTTTGGCAATCTAAATAATAAATTATTAAATTGCAATTCATTTTCAATTCAATCAATCAATCAATTTCAGTATAACATGCATAATGAAGAAACAGGAAATCTAAAAGGAATTTCAAGTAAAACTTTACAAAAGAATTTTTTTAACATAATCAAAATGTTATTTAATTACATATATTTTATGAATTATAAATCAACATATTGTTGTAGAGTTATGATATAATGTAATATAAAACTTATGAAAAGAAATTTCTTAAGAATGTTTCTAGAATAACGTTCCAAAATTTTGATACAGGATTAAATTCGAGCACTCTGTATTTGTAAATTCATTGAGAATTCAAACTTAAATTACTCAAATATCTCGAATCCTCGAGATTCTGAGATATTCGCCTACATTGACTATTTAATAATCCTACCCAAATCTAGATGCACTAGAAGACCGAAAACCACAACCTAGGGATGTTGTTTTTATATCTTTTACAAGTGGCTCAGTGATTTATTGAAGGTAACATAATTTGATAAACATTTTCAAGCATTGCATTTTATATAATTTTTTCTTTACTCACTGTTTTTATATTTCCTAAAAAAAATTTTGAATAATGATATAGCGATAAGTAATTTAAAGGATTCCCGCTATAACCTGTCCTCAGCGTTTTAATTTTTGAGCTCTGATAGCTATAATCACAAAAGATGTGTCTAAATTAATAATGTAACTCCATTTATTCGATATAAGCCCTTACAGCGAGCTTCTCCTTGCAGAAAAGTCGCGAATTAGGATGCGAATATTGAGTAACATACAAACAAAAGTTCTAGAACTACATCGATAAAATATGAAGGCATGAATTGTCGTATATGAGTGCTAAAGTGAGAAAGAATTTGTTTGCGATTTATTTTCAACAATATTACGTCCCAAAATGTGTCAGAAATAAATGCTAAGTGTATCCAACTATCACTACGTTCGTTTACAATACTATTTCTTTGCTGGACCAGTCATTGAACCCTAAAATAACACTGCATGGTTGCAAGCAATAAATATATTCTGCTTAGGGTCTTCTTCCATTTAATACCCGACTGATCCAGCTCAACTTTAAGAATCTAGAATGATGATAAGAATAGTCCTGTACGAAGGAGGTCAGATGGAAATGCAAAATCATCGAATCATTTACAAGAAAAATATTTCCGACGAATAAACGCAAAAGAAACTCTACTCTGAGTGAGAGAAAAAAAAAGAACAGAATTTAAAATTAATTCCAAAATATTAATACCGAAGTTCACATGTCAGATATTATCGAGGTTGCCTGTAACAGATACAACTTCTGCAATGACTGTTGAAGAAGGTTTCTCCCGTTAGCAAATCAACTGGCTAAAATCTTGATAAGAAATAATATGCGCCTTTGTAAAGTGTTCTTCCGCACGGAGCCTCGAAGAAAGCATAGTGTTGTTCATTAAAGTCTGATAAAAATTATAAGCAAAAGCATCAAAAACTCTTTAAGAGTTCAGTTTTATACAATCAGATGCAAAAAAGAAATTAAATCAAGACCCTAAAATTAAGGCTCACATTAAAGAAATTCCAGAATGATTGAAGAGAATTTTGTAAGGTCTCCGTACTTTTCTGCATATAATGCGAAATCGTCGTGTTTGGATATTTGAATTTTAATAACATCTCCTTTTTATTTCATTCAGTGCATTGTCCCAGTGTAGCTGTTATTTTATATTATACCATTATATCTGGCAACAAGGCTTATTTCTGATGCTATTGAGTTTATTTCTTAGTGAATGGCACCGTTGTTGTAAGAGGACAATTCTATATCCATGGTTGCACCGTGCTGCAGGCATATTTTTCTGTCTTTTTATTTATGTGCCGTCTACGTCCTGAATGCGAAAATAAATCGCTTTGTGTGCATGAACTCTCGTCTTACAATATATCCAAGGTCAAAATTAGAAATCTGCGGTTCCTGCAAGACAATGAAGAATTGATCTCCCTAGACCAAACCCTGGATAAATGTTCATTTTGTACCTCAGTCAAGCCCTCCTCCAAGATATATTAATTTCAACAGAATTCCCGAACTCGTACTCCCCTCCGAACATTCCCTTTATCATGATTGTATTGTATGTATATAGTTTGTGTGTGTGTTTGTGTGTATCGTATGTAAACTTAATTTTTTCTTCTTTTTAATAAATCTTTCCTCGTACATCCTTTCAACCGACGGGGAATCCTAAAGATTCCCATTTCGTGGATATTCTGTGGCGAAAAGGAAGAAAGTACAAAGTGACTACATCTAATCATTCAAGGAATAACTAATATTAATCAATACGAAAAAGAAAAAAAATGAAATTTGAAAGAAATGAAGAAAAAAGAATAGTTTTAATTCTTTTTTCTTCGTTTAAGGCCTTCATTAAAGATTTTTTCCAAAATTATCCAGATTAACATTCGACTTATAACTCGATTATTCTGCTAGGCTACCAACACCAAATCCACCCTCTACATTGATTGTTGAAGAGGATCGTCACTCCATCAATAAATCAACTGGTTAAAACCTTAATGAGAAATAACACATGCAAAATACTCCCGGCCAGCACGCCACACCTCCCTTCCAGAAGAAAAGTTTTGCTTAAACAGGGTGTGGACGGGGTCCAACAAAACTGAAGCAAAAATTTCTGCTGCCCGGAAAAGTTTTGTTCGAAGGCCACCGCGAAGGGTGGATGTGAAAAAGGGCGTTGCCATTCTAGCCCCGATAAATACTGGTTACAAAAGGTTCGTTAATTATTTAGTGGCCTCCTCTGGTCACGTGACTCATCCCTCCTTCGAGGACGAGTATCCATCCCAGAGACACCATTTTCTCTTCTCTCTCTCTTTTTTGTGTTGTTATTTGGGGTTTTGTCGCAGCAGAAAACGCGTGACGAACACAATTATTGCAAGCCCAAGGTGGTTACAATGAATAAGTTTTTCGTCCTTCGACTGGCGGGCAGCTCGTTATCGGTGTAAATGACTGCCCGACCCGCTCTCTTGCTCCAGGATTTGAATAAGTAAGTAGGAAGGATGGGGGGTTGGGCTTTGCTTCATGACTTGGGTGCAGGCTTCACTGAGAGACACTGCTGGTCATTGGATTAATTTTCGCCTCTCATATTAATTGTGTAATGTTGATGTTATCTAAGGCAAGGGTTTCTAAACTCTGAAATATTGCCACCCTGTTTTTAGAACCCCAATCTATAGCTACCCACTTCATCCTTAAAATCCTTCATTATGTTTTTTTTTTTTTTTTCCCAGAGGGAATGATATTCGCTTTTTTTTAAAGAAGTTTTATAGAACTTTTGTGAAAATAATTTTAAAAAATATTTCTTGATAGCTGGTACTCGGCGCGTTGCTGCCACAGAAAAAATAATTTTGAAAATATCGTTTGAAATTTGAAATAACTATCTTGTTTAATTAGGAATGATAGGAAGGATGGCATTTATTTTTTTTCTCGACAATAAATTTAAAATAAATTGAAATTGAATGATATATAAAGGAAATTGAATGATATATATTTATTCTTTTTTTTTCATTCTATTATTCTAGTATACTTTAAGGTAAACAATATTTTTTGTTTTTCCATCTTCAGCAAAAACCGATCAATTTCATGGCTGTCCGACTCGTGAGCATCCAACATACAACAGGCCATGTGTAAAACATGGATTTTCTAGGTTCAAAGCAATAAGTTGGCAAAGTTTTATCGCCATCGGATGAACAATACGGCAGAGCATAAAATACGAATAAACAAAAATTCAATTCATATACTAGTTGAATGGGTTGATAAAGATATTAAACCAACGTCATATTTTTACAAATTTTGGAAACTAAAGACGTGCTGTGACCCAACTAAAAACTTATTCTTCGAGGCCCACCAATTAGTCGCGCCCAAAACTTAGAAGACCTCTTGTCTAGGTATGGTGATCCAGGAATATAAAAATAGTGCCAGCGAAATTGATTAGTGATTAGGGAAGTAAATTAACACGGCTACTTTTTGACTCATATCTTAAATTATTCTTATTTAGAACTTATTAATTTAGGGATTAAGTTTTTGTTGGATATATTTTTCCTGGAGTGTTACAACGGACTTTGAGAAGCGGAAGAACTAATGCAATGAATTTAAAACAAAATTTTAATAAAACCAACACAAGTGGTCTGCTCGAAACCTTTTGTATCTGCATTTTAGACTCCATTTTTTGAATCAACCGAAAATAAAATTTGATACAAAACTTGTGTTTGTGTTTTGTACTTGTTTGTGTACTTGTGTTTTTGAATTACCGCGTTTGCACGCATTTAGTGGTGCGGTGCGGAAGTTTGGAAGGGGTGCTAGCTCAAGTGTCATCATCTGATTGGTGTTCAAAGTTACGCATTTCGACTAGCAATATCCTTCGTATTGATATTAAATGACCCGTTAATATAATCAAACTTTCCGATGTTACAGCAAAAAACTGTGTCATTTTGCTTAATTTTCAATTAAGACAGTAATTCAAATTTCAATAACATCACTCTGATGCGCGCATTCACACCAAGTTATATATATGCTAACATAGTTTTCATTCAAGTGGTCAGGCTTATGAAAAGCCGAAACTTATAAAAACGCGCACATACATTCATGTTTATTATTAGTAGAGATTTATATCATCTATATAGGCAGCGCTTATGAAAACGCGGCAAAGGAAGGTTTATTAGAAAGTTAAACCGAAATTGTTATCAATTTTTATCCCAGAATTCTCTTTTTAGAGAATTCTAGATTTATTGATCATTTTCTAGGGGAGTTGTCTTATACTATGCAGATACTGTGACGAACATAATTATTCTAGAAACCAGGACTGTTACAAAGAATTAGTTTTTCGTCCTTGAATCGACAGCTCATTTTCAGGGCCACTACCTAGCCGACCGAATCTTTTGCACGGAACAATGGTTCCAGAATTTGAATAAGTAAAAAAGAAGATTTGAAGACTGGGACGGATTGGGTGCAGGCCAGGCTGAAAAACCCTGCTTGCTATTAGGTTAAATTTTGCTCCACATATTAAATTTCGGTTATAAAGTAGATTATGTTTGCACTTTGAAACATAGAATACCATTCTATAACAATGCACCTGGAATCTGAATGACTGATTTTAGCACGATTTTAATTTTTCGTCACTTTCCTCGTATATTAAGAAGAAATACTGTAATGGTAAAGAAAGAAAAAAAAATCCGAACTTGAGATTTTGACGAATCTCCTCGCTTCAGACCTTCTTTAGTTCGAAATTTTTTTTTTCGAAATTATGTCTGTCTGTAAATACGATAACTCAAGGACGCTTTGAAATAGACAGGTGAAGTTTGATATATAGATAAATGTTTGTAGATTTCTATAAAATTTTGAAAAGAAAAAATCATTCAAAGGAAGTCTATCTGTACCAAGTTAACACAATAATTACAAAACAAATATCGATGTAAATAAAATTTAATACACAGATTTGGCATCTAATGCATAGAACTACATCAAATTGGGAACAAGGGTGGATAAATAAAAGAGTAATAAAAGGGTTGTCAAAGACAAGCGACCCAAAAATCAAAGGGTTAATCGTTTATCGGTCTGCACTTTTGCATACACGTAAATGCGGTAATGGATTATCAAAAAAATAACTTAGCTAAATGAAATTTGGAATATGATCTCCTGACTATAAATGCATTTCTTTATGAAATTTTAATTGCAATCTGTTGGATAATAGGCGTCCAAAATACATATCTGATTTCCTGGTACTTGTGTATTAACCGCATCCCTAACGATTACTTGTCAAATAGCTACTTTTCTATTGTTTTCTAATGGCACACGATTATCGATTTTCTTTATTATATTATGAAGCACACAACTCTCGTATGCGGAAGTTTGAAAATAAAAACCTGAGCTTTAGTAGAGTTTACGACGTTGCTCAATATTCTCAAGTTTGTATGTCGAAAGGGGGAAGAATAAAATCTCTTTTCTTTCTAAGTCTCTATTCTGAAAAACTTTCTTGCATTAGAGAAAGTTTTGGGAGAATTCTCCCGTTGATTATTTTCTCATATACGATGACATAATCTTCTAATCGTAAAAAAAAAAAATTGATTTCAAGTTTCAGACTTTCCTGTGTCCGAAAAACGCGTTTTAAAAATTATTTCTGTCTGTTCGTCTGTGAGCATGGTCTCTCAAAACCGCTTTGGGCTAGACGGAAGAAACTTGGTATGTGGTCTTTAGAAAAGTTCTTAGACTCCTGCCAAATTTTAAATGAAATGTATTAGAGGCAGAATGTCCGTTTTTCTATCCGGTTGGAAATGAACACTATAAACACACATCTCAAAATGAATTGAATTAAGTAAAATACTTTATAAATCTTATTCAAAGCATATGATACAACATTTATTTGACTATGGAACATAACAAAGAAATGGAAAATGAAATGAAAATCATTTACTATCAAGTTACCGTAAAGAAAGCCCAATTATCCCACTATAAGCAAATCAAAACAACGCAGAAAAAAAACCCAGCAAAAGTCATAGAGTATTATTAAATTACTATGAATTACGTATGAATAAAATTTTTCACAACTGTTATTCAGAGCGTATGAAAAAACAGTAATCTGAAATGACAACCAATCATTTTTAGTAAAGCAATGCAAAATATATATAAAAATCGAGTACACAGTGTTTTCATAAAGGAAGAGCAATTGCTTTATTATAAGTAATTTTTATCCTCTCGTATAAGTTCGATACGTATGAGTTCGAAAATCACATTTATGGAAAATGTCTTCTGTGGCAAAGATAACTCAAAAACGCTTTGAGCTAGACGGATGAAACTGAGTATGTGATTGTTATAACAAATTTGCAGATTTCCTTCAAATTTTTGGTAAAATCCGCGTAGACGAATTCCATCTATCTAGCTGTCTGAATATGATAACTACAAAACGAAAAGAGCTAGATGGATAAGATTCGGTACACAGATTTAACATGTACAGTGTAGACAACTAAGAAATTTTGAGCCATATCGAACAATGGATTGACTGTCAGTCGACCTGTACTTTGAAAAATATATAAACGCTATAACTCAAAAACGCTATGACTTAAATATATGAATTTTGGTACCTGATTTAGTGGCTTAAAGTGTAGCGTTGCTAAAAATTTGTGTTACAATTGGTAGGTAAAAAGTTGTTGAAAATACAAATTCGACTTTCGGATACTATTAACCATCTGCGAAGGCTTAATCAGAAAATAACAAACCCCGGATCTCACGACAGATTCAGTAGAAGTGCTAAATTCACGCCAAAGGTTAATATTTTGCAATTATCTATACTTATAATAAAGCTCAATGTGTGTGTGTGTGCTTTGGCGCTCTACAGGCCAGACCATTCAACATATAGCTACCAAATTTGGCACGTATATAAATTGAAGGCCGGGAATGTGCACCTGGGGGTTATTTTTTCCAATTTTTAATTAGAATTTTATTTATTTAAAAATTAAGCGAAATTTTGGCGTGCTTCTGCTATAACTACCGAAAATATTACCGCACAAAAAAGATTTTTACATGAAGTTAAAGATCAAACATTTATCTTTTAAATGATACCAATGTTTTAATCTTGAAATTAAATTTCTATTTTTAATTAATTTTTAAATAAATATTTTAACTATATTTTTCAACAATGTTTTTTGTACAAAATAAAATTTAAACTACACGAGCACTTTTCGCATTCATGGGGAAAAAGCTTTTTTCAAAGTGTTGCCATCACATTGATTAAAGCTCCAATTAAAAATAAATTAAATCTTTTTGGAAATGAAATCTACAAAAATATAATTTTCGGCACGTGTCTGTAGGAAATGAAACAAATATGAAATATTATTTTTTCTAAAAAATAAATTCAAGAAAAATTATTTTATGATCTTTTACACCCTCTATATTATTAATCCAATAAATCAGTTTTATTTTAAGGCAAGTTTTGTTTAATATGAACAGGATATCCATTCAAATCAGGGCCACACAGCTAATTTGTAAACCTTTAGTCAGACACAGATCTGATAAAATAGTCTAAATGGAAAATGATTATATTTTATTTAACTTGATTCAATAAATGCTCTAATAAATAAGGAATTTTTGATTTTATATAAAGTTTCTGCTGTGGAAATCACGATTAACAAAATGTTCTTGAAACACTAATATTTTAAATAAAAAGAGTTAATTTCCAATAAACTAAATCAATCACTTAAACTGACTGATTTATGAAAATTTGAATATCACTATTCAATAAAAAAAGGATAATTTTAGATTTTCCATCGATCGTTTCAAAGAAAATACGCCAATCAGCGCGCAGGTTTCTCAAGATTAATTGGCCTAAGATTACGAAAATGTTGAGTTTTTCTAAATTTTTAACATTCAAAACTTCATAAATAAGTCTTAGTTGATCGTGAAAAATAGAAATATTCATTCATTTAAAATTTGGTGTGTCCAGAATATTTCTCAGGATATACCTATTGCATTAAATTTTGACTTTGTGGTGGTATGTGGATTATTATGATCAGTGCAGGAAGCAACAGGACGAATGTTGTAGGAAACATTTCTTTAATAACCATATTCACACACTAAACAATTACAAACACAAAGACAAGACATTTATGCGCGCGCTTCACAGTTCAGCGTCACATCTCCTTCTCATTACAATCGCAATGCATTATGGGATTACATATGGGATGGCTTAATCAAGTATCGCCATCTAGTATCCAAAAGAGAAGATAAGTGTAATGCAACTGCTACAACGTTATAATTTTTGAAACATATTTATAGGCCGGAACAAAATATTATTATTGATTTCATTTCAATCCTATTGAAAGCAAAACTAAAAACTGAATTTTATGCTGAATCTGAGAAATTTTTGTTGAATTATTCTTTGAGATATTACATAGTGTATGAAAAATATTTTGTAGTTCACATAAGACTTAAATACCGAGCGATTCTGTTTGCAATACTCATATTCAATAATAATAATAATAATAAATAAATAACAATAAAGATGATAAATAAATTAAAACGCTTCGTTTTATTAAAAATATCTTTATATTAATTGCAATTTCATCATTTCCACTTTAAATTTAAGTTGAAGTTTTACCGGAAATGACAACAAATTAGCAATATATATAGTAGATTGAACGAAACGATCTAAACAACAGTATAAGTTTGGTATGACTATCAAAATTGGAAGATTAAAAATGTTTTGTTTGAGAATATATTAAGAGACCAGTTACTTAAAATATTTAATTGGAAATTGTAGTGAGCGGTAATACTGGCAGACCGGCTGGTCGCCAAAGGCGGCTAGTTATTCTCTAATGCCAGGGAAGGCGTTCTCTGGTATAACACTTTCTATAAGAGAGTATACGAGAAAGGTTTCTAGAGACCACTCGCTCCATTTGAAAATATAAAAAGAAATGACATTGGCAACTGATAATGAAAGAGAATTCTTTGATCGTAGCGAAGAAAGGCAAAATATCTATAAAAATCGAAGCTGAATATTGGCACTGACATCAAAAGAAGCAATTATCGCCCTATAAATAATTCGCGAAAATACAAAACACACACACATAAAATTCATTGATTGTTACAAAATGAAACGTATGTTTATATTGCTCAAAAATTACTTTTCAAACATTTGCATTATTTAATGATAGTAAAATCGCGTGCAGAATCTTATCGATTTCGTCCTGACGATTTAAAAAATATTTTCATAAATGATCAATGTTTAGTAACTTCGGTGTAGTTAAAATCGTTTGGTGGGGGGAAAAAAAGAATAAGTTTTTGATACTATTTAGATGCTCTCTAATGAATCCTCGACACGCTGGTATGGCTTTAACGATTTCGTTCCTGTAAAAAGTCAACGCTCTGTTCGAAGAATTGCGGGAAGATATCACCTAGACGACATTGACGAGTTCTTTGAAACAGAATACCAGATAAAGTATAGCAGGATAGAATAATTCTTTTATTATAAAAAAAAATTACAGCGATAAAAAATTATGTTCAAAAATATGTTTATAGATAAATAATAAAAAGAGACCGATCAAATTGTAAGCAATTTTAAATTAAGCTTTAAGCTTTTAAATCAAAAACAAGTATTTTCATTTCAATGCAATAAATAAATTTTATCTTTTAATGATAAAGAAGAATAAGATAATGTTTAAAATAATGCAATGCAATATATGCATTGAGCACCAAAATTAAGAATTAAAATAAATTTTATTTTCTCTTATACGACGAAGGTAATCATCTAAGTCGTTAAAAAATTCGATTCCGAGATTCCCCTGTGACAAATCTTTCCGAGTCAGAATTTTTTTTAATCATGTCTCTCCGTCTGTCAGTTTGTGAGTCCATCTCAAAAAAAAAAAAAAGTTTTGAGCTAGATATGTGAAATTTGGTAAGTGGTATTAACATTAAAGTTGTATATTTCTGTTAAATTTTGCTAAAACCATGTGCATAAAGTTTGTACGTCTGTCCATATGCAAATGAACATTATAATTACTCAACAAAAAAAGCTAGATGAATAAAATTTGGCACAAGCAGCTAAATTGTATATCCAAATTGTGCAACCAAATTTGGTTACAATCAGATAAAAAAATTCATCTTCTGTAAGTGTGTACAGTCGTCAACAAAAAAGAAAGAGAAAAAGAACATCTCTGTAATATTTTTTGTTTATTATCGCATTTTCATAAATTTGGTGTCGGTAGAAATGACTCGAGGGTACAGGCTTGTTGAGTCAATAAACTCGGTCAGTCAGTTTGTGTAACTAATGTCTCGAAATTTTTCCACTTCGGAAATCAAGATTTTAAAATTATTCAATCCACCAGAACTTTTCTATATAGATATCAAATTCAGTTCAAAATGTGCAGCATTTCTTGAGATATATTTAACTTTGTTTTCTGAAATAGCCTTCTAAAGAGAACCAACTCACCAAGGATCATACATTAAATAACTCTCAGCGTTTTAGTAACTGCCGGTTACTAAATAATAAATAAAATTAACTAAGCATTCCAACTGCCAATATCCTGTAATCTAATTTTAAATCGTCTGAGCGGGAAAAAAACCCATTCATTTTTTTTAAAAAAGAAGCAAAATTCATATTAAATTAAAATCGTCTGATCTGAAAATAAATTTATTATTTAATAAACTGCGATATTATATTTGCAGTTGAAGCTTGAGCTTCATGAAGAGTAGATCTGCAAACACAAATTTAATTTACGGTCCTTTAAAAATTGAGCATTGCAAATCGACTGTATGAATTTTATAACTATTGTGAATATTTCAGAAAAACTATTTTAGGTAAGCACACAAATTTTTGAATTCTGACGTTTTAGTGTGTCAGCTTTGCTCCCATGAAAAAATTTTATTAGGTTATAATTCATTTTTCTTCCACGTGCACATATAAAAATTCATAAAAAATATCAAATTTGCGTTATGTTTGTTTTTATTTCATGATTTTTTTAAGTATTAAATTTTCTTTAAACAGGTGAAAAAATTAAGAAATATTTAATAGTTACATCGAAAGTTCATAAAATTCATTTAACATTGAAAATGTCATTTTTCGAAACCTTAATAAACTATCAAAATTAGCAACAAAATTCCATAACATTTTATTGAGAGGTTAATTTTGTGACGACAAATCGATTTAGCGAAAAAAAAAAAAAAAATGATAACCATAACGGACAAATTTCGAGGTACTAGTTAATTATGTTAATTAATTCTGTTAATCAGTTTGTCTGCCTCGACATGCTTGTTCCCTCTAGTAATTTCCATCGATGTCAAATTTGTGAAAATGCCATAATAAATAAAAAGTTACAGAGCTGATTTTTTTTCAGAAAAGTTACAGAGCTGATGCGTACATTCGCATGCATATTAATGCTACACAGCGACATCATGTTGCTAAAATTGCCAGATTTTTTAAATTTCAATTCGTCTCAGAAATCATGCCTAAAATGCATACTAGGTTCCCGTCATTGCACTACGAAGCATTAAATGCTCATGTATGAGACTCTGAAAATACAATTTCACTATCTTGTCCAGTATAGTCGTCCCTTTTTATATCTACTTTCATGCAATGTTTTGTGATAGTCATTCATTGTTCCAAAAATTTCCTTTCCAAAATAGCAATAAATGTACTTTATCCATTATCTAGCGATGATCATTTATCGTCTTCAGCTAGAACGTTCATTTGAATATGTACCTTTACCTGAAACATATTTGACGGTTGCCGCCTTTGATTGTTGGCTAATTTGTAGCGAAATAGAGCAAAAATTATGAAGACAAAATAGGGAGAATTGCTTTCAGAGAGATGGCATTTACCACAGTGCCTATCTGAGTCAACCCTTTGTTATGAAATTTTAATAAAGGCCGCCTACATCAACCAATCACAGTTTCGAAATAGAGTACTACCGGGCTCATTGGAGCGTGAGCATTCACGTGACTAGGAAACCTACAAATAACACACGGTCATTAGAGCGGATCCCTGCTTTCGTTAGCAACCGGATTCAAACACTAAAGAATTTGCCACGTGTAATCGTTGGAGAAATCTGTTTTTCAGAAAGCTTGTTGTGACCGATTTTGACGGTTCCAATCAAAAAATTCGAACTCCAGATTTCGAAAATTTTTACGCTTTAGACCTCCCTGAGTTCGAAAAACACATTTTTGACATTATGTCTGTCTGATTTGCAAAGATAATTAAAAAAAAAATAGCTGCTGAGATCTGCAAGTATTTTGTTTCACCATACATTTTGTTTATTTTGTATTTGGAGCTGCATTTCCGGGGAAAGTCGGCTTTCAATATTTCCGCAAACGAATTTTATAATTCTTCAGTTCAATTTAATTTTCTATTATGTAATAATTCTGTAACATTATTAAGATCTCGACATTTTCCTTATATATTTTTTTCATTTTTCATGTTTATTTTATCATAATTATTTTAATGGATTGTTTGTAATTATTTTTAGATTTGTGCGTTCGTAAGCATTTATAGATAAAGGAGATTCCACTGTAAAGAAACAAAACTTTTAATGCTACTATATATTTACATTCAAAATGCACTGCAAATAATAATTTTTTTAAATTTTTTTGTAGCATTTGGCAAAATGCATGCGATTTTCTATTACAATGCCTGCCAATCTGAGGTATTTATAACAGAATAACAACCACTTAAATGGGCACATCTAGTTTATAATAATGTTGCTACTTTTAAAAGTGAATGGAAGCACGACAACTACTGCTAAAATTTTTCAAAAATTTGAAAGGCTATAGCGACAATGAGTTAAGATTGTTTTTAGATCGCCTTGTTTTGATTCTTCTTAGAACTCAGTGTCTTATTCAAACTCCCACCGGCTGTAAAAAGTGTCGTTTGTGCTCTGCTCATCAAAGCGTGGTGCTAAAACTGTTTGTTCAGTGGTGTTTGACTCATTACTGAAAGATATCCCAGCATGCTTCAACAAGCTCGAAGATGTTTGCAGAGACGGTTTCTTCAGCCATCACTTGACCTTCGAAAACTAATATTTTCATTTTAAATGCTAAAAGACATTCACTGTTTGTGGGTGAATTTAATCGTTTGTTTACATCTTTGACAGTTTCAAATGTAACATTTATAGGTTTATAGTCGTTAAAAAAAATTACGATAATTCCGTTTCTTTACATTCTTGAGACACACGAACCACGCCCAATTTTATTTGAAACTTGCGGCGAGTTGCCATTTGTATATCCAGGTTCAAAAAACGATAAAGTGGTCAGTCTTTTTAAAGTTCAGCCTGAATAATCTTTGGGCCGGAAGTTTAGTTTTTAATTTCTCCTATACGAAGTATACAGTGAGAAAATATTGTAATCGTCAAGATATTCCACTCAAGATATTTTTTTTTTTGACAAATTTCCAAGTTTCAGATCCCTTTGAGACTGAGAAATCTATTTTTCGAATTATGTCTGTCTGTCTATGAGATTTTAGTCGCAGGGACATGGAGAGGTGTTATGTCTATGAGCATAACCCAAGAATACTTGGAAAGAAATAAATGAAATTTAAAATTTTGTCCTTACACGGAATATGTAGATTTCTTTCAAAATTTGAACGAATTCTATACAGAAAAAATCTGTTCGTCCGATTCTTTGAGTACAAGGGAGCATGATAAATGCAAAACATAAAGAGCAAGATAAATGGAATTTGGTACTTACCATAGTAATGTAAATTCTTTTAAATTTTGAACCAATAAGTCAAAAGGTTGCCAGTCTGTCTGTCGATACTTTCGCATGCATGTAAACGTAAAAATCTCAAAATCGCAATAATTTAATTAAATGAATTGTGGCATATAGACTTACAATTAAAATTCGAGTTCCTTCATCCTGATAAAACAAACAAATACAATTTCAAAACATAAATTCGATTTTCGGATACTTGTGTATTAACCGCATGCCAAGAAATAAACAACTAGGATCATACAATAGATTTATTAACAATACTAGGTTCATATCAAAAATCAATGTTTCGTTACTATCGTTTCCCAATGCCATGTAAGGCAATGGCATTCCTAACCTTTGCCAAGATCCACAATTTTATGTATGTTACAGGGGGATAAAACCATTATAAGAGATTATGCGATCAAGTTCCGGATTATTAAATTATTCCAAATTAAAGGAATCTCCGGATTATTCAGGCGCATGTAAAGGATCCCGCCCTCCGAGTATTCATGTGCATTCATAGGAATCTCCCCCGAATATACATATGCATTTAAAGGCATACCCCCTCTGAGTATACATATGCATTTAAAGGAGCACCCCCTCTGAGTGCACATATGCATTT
>JAPMOR010092703.1:62048-76937 GCA_026543865.1 Argiope aurantia
TGTTGCAAAAATACCATTTCTGATTATTCGTAGAATTGTTGCAAAAAATTCCATTTCCGATTATACAAATAGATATTTTAGAATCTCTTCTCTGACTATTCCATAAACATTTAAGATACCTTTTTAAATCAAATAACATAAGTTGCAGATATTCAATGCAGAAAAAAAAATTAATTCTACTTATTATACTAAAAGTTAAAATTAATACAAGAAAGAAATATCACCGATTATGTTTGTATTCCTACGTTTCAAAACAAGAAAAATATCTAAGAAATTTGCTGTGCTTGCTTTTTATAATAGAATTCATTTTCTCTGAATTGAATGTAGCTTTACAGTTGAGAATCAATTGCCAGGTTAAGCATTTCTATTTATCATTGCACTCTATTAAGCATGAATAATTAATTTATTGTGGAATATTGAGTCAACCGATTCGATCAATTATAATTCAATATAATTTTGTTAAAATCATAGCTTTAGGGAATTTTCTTAATGCTTTTCGAAAACAGTTTTATATCAGAATGTATATTTTATTATTTGTTCCCAATCATACAATTCATTCTTTTTTTTTTTTTTTTTTTTTGAGATTATTATATTTGTCACAATACGAATTACAAATCTTTCAATTATAAAAAGAAAATTGTAGAAATAGTAGATTCTAAGTATTCTATGAAATCCATCATTTCATAGAATACCTAATTATGAATTAAAGGATTTAATCAATTATAACTTTAAAGTCATTTGTGTTCTATGGTTTAATTAGTTATTTCATGAATTAACGCTCTACGTTCCATTAAAGTATTAAATAACGACATGATTCATTCTGCCTGTTAGTATTAGCTACAGTATTATGGCATATATTGCGATAGCTAAAATTTTGAATTCTAAAGCCTATAAAGTGAAAAAAAAAATGTTACGGAAATTTAAAAATTTAATTTAAAAAAAATATTTATTTAAAACAAAATGCGTCAATAAAAAATATATTTTAAAAACAATGTTTTATGTAATTTTAAACATTATTTTAACAACTTGTGAAGAATAATTCCTATTGAATGATTTTATTGTGTCTTTGCATTTATAATATTTTGTATGCTATATAATTCAATCAAAATATTTTACAATTTTTAATGTTTAACGATAGTTTATTTAAATAACTAGTTATTTCATAGAACATTCAATTAAAAATTTGAAATTATTAGTTTGTTATACATTGTTTCACCGCCTTGATTAGATAAAAGAACTTAATTATCCATGCTTTATTAGTTAGCTGCATTAATTTAGAAGGTTGGTAGTGGCAACAGAAAAGTATTATTAAGAGGTTTTTTTTAGGAAAATTGTTTTTAAAAATTATATGTTATTTTCAATGTTCTTATGTTGAAGTAAATATATTGGAGAAATTTATTAGAGTTTAATTTTTTCACATTTAGAATCAGTAATATATAAAGTGTAATATATTACAATCTTTTTTAATAAATATAAATATCTAATCGCTACAAACGGAAATGTGGAAATTTAAACATGCGATTAATAATTTATTACAAAATAAATAAACTTGAAATTTTTTTATTGTAATGATCATCTGTAAACTAAATTATGCGGGGGGGGGGGAATTCCAAACACTGGATATAACAGGACACTGAGTCTAGAATTATTAAATGTGTTAAGAAATTATTTCTTTAGTAGTAAATGCTCACTATAAAAGAGTTTTCAAAATTTTCATTTTATTTTTAATTTATTAAAAATGAAATTACGCGTAACGTTTTTTTCATCAACCACTTCGAAGCAAATTTTTAAATAAAAATCCTTTTTAAACGTTTTCAAAACGTTCATTTTTCAGGTATACAAATTTCATTACAAAACGCTTTTTCTTTTAATTTTAACAAATGTTTTAAAATTTATTATATAATGGCAGATGCAGTAGAACTTTTATCCGTCATTTACTACTGAAATTCTCAGTAGTTTGTTAAATTAATAGAAAAAGTAAAATAATATCTTAAAATATTTAAATCCCAAGCCTTTCCCCCCTTTTTTCTCTTTTAAATTCAATTGTAACATCTCCATTTTGTGTTATTTTAATATAATTTTGCCAATTTGCAATTATGATTTAGAGACGAAGGTGAAATATTTTGATATAATTAAATGTCATTGTGGTCTGATATGTATATTCAATATCGTTACTTAAGTAACTCGTCCGAATAAAACCAACCTTTGCATACTTATTTATTTAAGGTAAGAAAGAAAATACTGCCAACTACTTAGATAAAAGGTTATTTAAATATTTAATAAATTTAAAATAATATTTTACGGTTTTTCAGATAACCATCAAGGTCAATTGCAAGAATTTTTTTATGCACTGTAACATTTAAAATATTGTCTTCTACATAATGTCATTCTTTTTCACGCAAATTTTCCTTTAATTTTTACTAATGTCTTTCAAAACTGGATTAATGATTGAGTAGATTCAAACGATTCAAACGAAAAAGAAATACATAGATATTCTGTTGCTTGGCACGTTGAGATTTTTCTATTCTACCCTTATGGTTTGATATTTTTGTTTTATTTGTATAAATACTTTTGGAAATGCTTTTAAAAAATCATATGAAAATTTATTGCCAGCACATATTATCAAAATGCTGAAAGAACAAGAAAATTTAACTTTAGAAGCAGACGATTAACAATTTATATAAGAAACAGCTATTGGTTTGAGTTATTTTCATTTTTTAAAGGAAAAATTAACTATCTAATTATTTGTCTTAAAACTCTTATTGAAAACTTTCTTATGCTTCAATAATTGTGAACAAAAATTGAGGAATATATAACAAATAACTAATTACTTATGAAGAAAATTAGTCATATTTATTTTTTAAAAATCAGCTATTTCAATCGATATTCTTAGCCTAATTTAAAAGAAAACTCTTAAGACGATGAAATTAATTGTGTGTTATAATATTTTGTACAAAAATAATTTTTACCTTAAAAGTACTAAAAATTAAAAATGTTTCAATTCCGAGCAAAGCCGATGTATCTAATATCTATTTATCATCTAGTAGTATAGCAAAAACGTAGATATGATAAATAATACTATATAAAATAACATTATCATAGTATAATGTTTTAGGTTAGAAATTCAGATTTATTTTATCTTTATTACTTAAATATTTCGTTGTAAAAATAAAACCATGTTCTATATCCATCAGATATGAAAATTATTAACATAATATAAGTGTGAGCTACAAAAATAATCCGTTAAAATCTTGTTAAAATTATTATTATAGTATTTTATTATAGTACACTAATATTGTGCTTAGTATACTAACTCATTACAATATTTCATATAAAAAGTAATATTTTATAAAAACATAAGAAAAAAAAAGTAAAATTGTGAGGAAGTAAGCGTTATCGTGGTTACATATTCGTTATAGTTACATGTTGAATTTTTTATTGCAAACTTCTTTTTTTTTTTTACTTTTTATTTGCGATTTTATAAGAAAATTTTGTTTTATTATCGCGCGAATAAATTTAAAATTGAAATTAATAATTAAAGATCTGCAAAATATTTTTTGATTATGAGACATTTAAACGAAAAAGTAATAGAAAATGCTATTAAAGCTTGAAATATAATAAAAGTGGAAATTCGCCAATTCAATAATAAAAAAAAAACCCGTAAAATCCTTCTAGCTGTAGTTATCATTGGTGGTTGTTTCATTCAAAAACACTTATTTAATGATAGTTAAAAAATAGAAGAAATTAAAAGTTAACCAGAAATTAACTTTTTTTTTTTCGATTTTTATAAATGAATACTTATCAAATGAGATATATTTTTGCAAGATTAATAAAATTGCTTCCCCGAAATTTCAAAAATGTCATTTTGGCCCAGTTGATTAAACCATTGCTTAACAAACAAACAACTATTTCATTTCTACTGATTTCACAATAAGAAAAGCAAATATTTCTCAGTCAACAATTAATGTAATTTTAATGGTTATGGTTCATTTTTCCACGTGAAACAAAAACACAGTCACACATTTATATTAGACTTCATATTCATTTCTAGTCTAGAAAAAAATTTTTTTTTTCTTCTTCATCCACTGTTAAAAGTTGGAAATTGAAACATATCGTAGCATAACAAAGGCATCCTGTTGTAATGATTTTAACTTTAAAAAATGTTAAAATGATTTGCTTTATATTCTTTTTTTAATAAAATAGTTTAATGATTTATATTAAATGTTATTAGCTATGATATCAAATTTAAATTAAATTTTCTATACTACTGAACATTTTTAAACAATTAAATTCCATGGAAAATGTTGCAATTTACCCACTTTAGGGTCATAGGAAGTATACTTTCCATTGAATTCATCAATTTTTACATGAATTATGCAAGTTTGCGTAAGTTTGATACATTTTTCGATAAGACAGAAACATGAATGCTTCATTTCCTCACACAAAATGGTGTGCCTTTATTTATTTTTAATAATTAACCAAATTAATTAATTAATCAAATTAAATTATATTACTCATTTAATCTCTTAAATTCTTCGCCAAATAAAAACTAGAAGTCACGCCAGTATTTTCAGAAAACAAAAGTGTTAGATCAAAAGGGGAAAAAAAGAATCATCAAAAAATGTATGAAGACACGAGAGCCAGATATTTTTCTACGTTATAACAAAGAATCTCAGGAAATTATCCAAAACTTAAAAAACATTTCAATTTTCATGTTTCTAACTTAAGTATTGAAATACCCATTGCGTTTTTGTTTATAAGAAGAAAAAAAAAATGTTGAAAAATCCTTAGAATTGACTTTCAATACCAATCATTAAAAAGTGTGAAATTCATTTTTACTACTCTTAATATATTCACATGGAATATTCTAATGAATCTAGGTCAAAACCCGAATGACCGAATGCAAAATATGCAAACTCCCTTTATATAAGCCCATCCTCCCATTAGCCTATGGATGCAAATAGGTTTAGAACAAATCAATTATTATTATCATTCCAATAATAATAAAAAGAAGAAAAAGAAGTAAGGTAAATTTCAAGATCAAATTTATAAAATCTTTTTTAAAACAAAATCTTGCATAAAGTAATGCAATATCTATAAAAGAGTTGTCAGTTATTAATCCAAAAATCTGATGGATGACTTTTTTTTTTTGTGTGTGTGTGTGGGGGGGGGGTCTGTTAAAGAAACGTTTTTTATATTAACATTCTAACCAGAAATATAAATTTGCTAAAAAGAAAATTGCATTGTTTTTATATAACTTGAAAGTGTTATTTTCTAATTCATATATAATTCTACAAAACAATTTGGATAAATTTCTCAAAAAAAAAATCTTTTTTTGAGTCAAAAACAACAGAATCCACAGGTGGTAGGAAAGAAATTAAATAAATACTACAAAAATAATTTATAAATATTTCTCCCCAAAATGCCATTGGATGTTTAAAAAAAGCAAGAAACAAAGCCGCAAACTTTTGTCCAGCACGCGTCAGACAGAAGAAAATGTAGAGAAAAATTTTTACCTGTGTCCGGTGGTTGGGAAAGTCTCTGTCCACCTGCCTCCGGGATACCTGGGGTCTTCCCAATCGATTCGCTTGCCCCGCCCTCTGACGTCACCCTTCAAGCGAGGACACACCCAGGGAGGATGAGGAGAAAAGTTGGGATGGTGCCGCACTCTCCACATCCCCGGTTTGATTAATAGCTCGGAGAACTTCGGAATCGCTTGCACTTTCTTCGGATGGAAAGTAACACTCAAGGTTATATTTGAGAAAGTTCAAAATGAACCAAATCGCGCTTTTCCTGCGAAACGACTTTTTCGAGTAGAAAAGTTATATTTAAGAAGGTTATATTTAAGAAAATTCAAAATGAAGCGAGTCAAAAAGAAGCGACTTTTCAGGTAGAAAGTAACACTCGAGGTTATATTTAAGAAAATTCAAAATGAAGCGAGTCAAAAAGAAGCGACTTTTTCAGGTAGAAAGTAACACACTCAAGAATTGACTTGAAAAATTCAAAATGAATAGAATCGCACTTAACATTAGTTTTTCGAGCGGAAAGAGAAACTCTTGTACGAAATGCTTGAGAAAGTGCAAATTAAATTCAAAACTTCAAATGAACAAAATCATGTTTTCTTGGGGAAAGGAACTTAAAAATGAAAGGAATCGATCTTTTTCTGTGAAAACATAACCCCTGACTTTCTTCAAAAGAATTCCTTCAAAAAGGAAAAAAAAAAAAAAAAAAAAAAAATGAATGGAATCACATTTCTATTACATTTTTTTTGAGTGGAAAGAATTTTTAAGATATGCTTGGCTATATTTATACTTGAAAAAGTCCAAATTAAATTTAGATATTTGAATTAACAGAAAATTCGAGGAATAAAATTCAAAACGCACTAAATTGAACTCTTTTTGTGAAAAGATAACTTAGGAAATCTTCGGGTAGAACATAGCACTCGAGTACTTTTAAAACTAAGAAGACACGATTTATTTTAAAAAGTTCAAGAACTGAATCCCATTTCTCGTAACATTTTGAATGGAAAGGGAAATTCTTTCATTTTAAATTTCTGAAGTAAATTTACAAACTCAAATGAAAAGAATCATGTTCGCTTCGGAGAAAGCCTCACTCGGGGATCTTTTTAGGTAATCCTTCTTAATTCAAAATGTACCAATTCGCGCTCTTTTCGTGGTAACATACAACGTAACTTCTTTGAGTACAAAGTAGCTCTGTACTCGAGATGCTTTGCTATTTCGAGTAAAAAAATAATAAAGATGTACTCGAAAACCATAATAATACGAAAAGAAGATATGGAGCTGCAAAAAATATAAGCGATGTAAGTTGGAAGAAATTCTCTTAGGCAAATCAAAAATTAGATTGATTCCATTAGGGATATATATTCTTTTAAGAAAAGGGGGGGGGAGAGAAAGAAAGGAAAAAATAAAAAATCCCCTTCCCATCTTTAATTATTTCCTTCGCTTTTTCATTAAGACCTGGAGTGTAAAATTAAAGGAAGCTTCAAAAGAAAGCAATTGGTGAGAAGTTTTCCAATGAAGTGTTGTATCCATAAGAATAAGGGGAGTGGTTCCTCCGAATTTTTCTCACATACTCTCGTTAATAAAAATGTTATCCTCCCTCTTCCTCAAGAAAAATTGAAGATCTTGAACAATACAGTGAAGGTCACAAGTGCTCAGATTTTTATTTTCAGTACCCTGTACATGTAGTTTTAATGCTCCTTAGAAAATAAAATTGAATATGCATTTTATTGACAAACTGAAACTAAAATTTAATACGGATTTGCAAATCTTGATACGGGTATATACTTGCAATCTTAACAAGATTGTGTGATTATTATGCACAGTGCATATTTGTATTATGAACAGATTTACAATCCATTGACAGATTTCCGTCAAAATTTGAAATAATCTACATTTAAAATGTTAAAATTATGCATTGAATTTCATTTATTCAAGTCGTTGCATTTTTATACTATTTCGTTAAAAGAAATGTGAATAAACAAGATCGCTGGCAACCAACTTTTTAACAAATTTGGCACAACATTTGTAATAATCAATATCTTATAGAATAAAATTGTATACCAAATTTCGTTTAGCAAAATCATTTCATTTTTGTGTTATTGACTATAAAAGCATAAAAATGTACAGATCGACAAACGGTCAATACCTTGGCGGATATAGTTTAAAACTTGATACGAATCTAACTTTTAGATGTTAAATCTTGCATCAAATTATATTTATCAAACTTTTTTTGCATTTTATAGTTCTAGTGCTCTCTAGTTCTCTGAAAGATAGATTTTATCTGAATGCATTTCGTTCAAAATTTCCTAGAGTTCTACAAATCTGGTATAAGGTCCACATTTCAAATTTCAAAAATCCAGGCCAAGGCGTTCATTAATTATCATATTCTCAAAAAGAAAGGAATAGCCCCAAAAATATGTCTTTCACTTTCTGGGAAGATCTAGAAATCGGAGATTTATAAAAACGCAGAAATTGAATTTTTTGATGACTGCAACACTTTTGCTTCGCAGCTTTCATTTGCGAGAAAGTAAAATGTAATCAAATTGTGTAATTAGATTAATGATTTCATCCTATAATTTCTAAAACAGTAGTTATCGTAAAATTTTCAGTGCAAAGTACAGGGTGTTTATTTAGTCCCGGACCCATTTTGATGTTTAATGACTCATAAAAGAATGAAGATATAAACAAACTTATGGCATTTATTGATGGAATAACTCATATATTTTCCTTTTAAGGTTTGAATATTTTTACTTTTGTAAATATCGTCTGCGCATGTGGTTAATTTCAGATAATTTCATTTTCCAGTCTAAATATCTGTACTTTTCTAAATATCGTCTGCTTATTAATTGCATTTTTCTCTCTTTTGTCTTTGGCAACTATTGAAATGTTATGTTTACTTTTGATGTGTTTGTTCTATGTAGTACTTTTGTATGTGATGTTTTATTCGAGCGGATATTAAGGAGAATGCATACACCACAAGAGAAAGCACAGATTTTATGGTGGTTCATAGAAACGAAATCGATAGTGCAAGCACAGAGAAATTTCAGAAGAATTTACCAAAAAGATCCTCCATCCAAAAACAGCATCTTGCGGTGGAAAAAGAATTTTCTAGAAATTGGAAGTATCGCAGATAAGAAACGTTCCGGACGTCCTTGCACAAGTAATTTTGATGTTGAGCGTGTCAGAGAGACATTTTTACACAATCCTAGAATATCTGTGAGATCAGCGGTTCACATTCATTGACAAGGGTCATGAAACTTTTTGAGTCTATTTAACCACTTATGTTATTAATTTTAATCTATCTTTATTATTTTATAAGTTATTAAATATCAAAATGGGTCCGGGACTAAAAAAACACCCTGTATATTCGCCAAAGCAAAACTTCCCCTAATTTGAATTATAATTCTATTGTAAGAGATTTTTTTGGAAAAGAAAATTTTAATCTTTTCACCACTTGTTCTTGTTTCACACGCCCTCTCTCGCACATACACGTAACATAATACTCGATTGTTCGAATCTAATAATATGTACAAAGAATTCTGTTAATATATATATACTAACTCAGTTATTCTCTTACTAATTCTGTTAATATAATAACTATGCTAACTCAAGGGTTTTTAGAATGCATCAAGAACAAAAATCCAGTGCAACAGGGTGTCACAAATCTTGTTGAAAGAGTGAAAATCGCAAAGAAAGACATGCAAGTTGCTAGTCCAGCAGTCATAGGGAACACATATAATACACACATTAGGCGATGAATGATCCCTAGGCTAGAGTACCATGCAAATCTCTATAGAATCTGAATGTCAATATGTAGGCAGCAATCCTCGGTGATTATCTCTTGAGACCAGGCTTACTTCTCTAATGCCTGAATGGAGCAACGTATCAGAATTTTTCTACAACACTTCCTCTTGGTAATGCTGCAAAGTATACCATACTCAATAAAGAGAGGTATGTGATTCATGTATGCTGGCAGCCATGAACATTACTCTTCTGAGGCATGTACTTATTTCGATGTTCATTACTCAAAAGTTGGACAGGATGCGCGGGAACCTGTCTGGCCTCCGCATTCACCGGATCTTAATCCACTCGATTTTTTTTCTGTGGATTCACCTTAAATCACTTGATTATATGTCCCCTATGAACAGAAAAAAAGGTCTTATTTTTCAGCAGTCATTGCTGCTGTAGACACTAAAAGCACATACCTAGTATCTTCCAGAAATCGTTTTAATGTCTTTGCAGACTTTGTAATAATGTCATCCGTTGTTTCTTCCGACTACTATCATATTAATGATTCAAATCTCATGATTAATTATTGTACTTTTTGTCGTTCCAGCATGACGTTGAAACCTGAATGCGGTTTTGGCAATTTTCAACCTCTCAACGTGCTTGCGACACCAGGCTCTATTGAAATTTTTGTTCTTTTCGATATCAGCTAATAATCCTCCAAGATTGTTAGTCCATGAACAGGACACATGTATAACTTTAAAACGACGGGTATATGTTATGAACATCACGGTTCGTTGCACATTATGAATCCACCATCCACCCTCAAGGATCTGAAAATTTAGAAAATTACAGAGATACTTGACTTTATGCCATGAGCGATTAAAAATAATAAACATCCGCTTATCGTTTTTAAATGCATTAGAATTTTTTTTTTTTTTTTTTGCATATTTATACATTTAAAAAAATGCGACAAAAAATAAAGGGAATTAAAAAAATGCGTTTACTTTCGGATTTAATTAGTCTTTCCATACACAAGGAAAGAAGTTGACTTCTGTTCTTTTTGCGGAAATATTATCACGCACGCATTTTAAACAGACTTGTATAAAACCAACAAACAGGAAATAACAAAAGAGGAAATGTTTATATTAGACATCCTATTATATTATGACAACCGACATTTTGAAAAGCGTGACAAAACAAATATTTTCGATTTAGTATATACGAGAGCCATTTTTTTTTCTCTTTTCGATGGACCATAAAAAAGACAAGAGAATAAAATGAATTTATTATTAAAATGAATGTATAAACATGGTTACTTGTCAACATAATCATCTGGAGATTTCCGGCATTTATCATATCGGTAAACCAGTTACTGATCCCCTTTTCCGATGCGAGATGTGCTTTAACGTTCCTTTGAAACTTTTTGTTAATCAGGAAATTTCCGATTAGTTCTTTAATTCAGCGAAAAGATAAAAATTTCTCGATTTTAAATTACTCTCTCGATGAAGGGGGCAGGGGCAGGATACAACAGTTTTGCTCAAAGAGTTGATCACATGGTTCGAAAGAAACTGAAGATGCTGGAAACCCAGATGATTAATGGGTCGATCGGCATGACCAAATTAAACAGAGTGAGAGGTCTCCCGAAAACTTTCTCGCATACACTCCATTAAAAGTGCTTTTCCAGAGAGCGCCTTGCATAGCAATGGCGTACAGTAGTTACCAAATATCAATATTTGCATGAATTTAGCACTTTTATTGAATCTTTCGTGTGACCCTTGAGTCATCTGACGATTAAACCCTGGCAGGTAGTTAATTGTATATGAAAATCGAATTTGCGTTTTAAACACATTTTTCTCAACCAACTGAAACAAAAATTGGACACATAATCATACTTGTAATCAAACCACCTCCACCTGCCAAATTTGATCTATTTTTGTGACTTTGACTTATCGCGTTGACATGTTTTTAAAAGTACAGACAGGCGGCCAATTTCTTGTTGGATTTGGCTCGCCATTTGAGAGGCGTTTAGACTATAAATGTTAATTACATGAATAGTATTTTAACCATCTAATTCTTTTCGTTTTGTTTTGTAGTTATCGTGTTAACTTATATTCGAACAGCCGGACAGACAGACTTCCTCTGAGCGAATTTAACTCAAAATTTGACCGAAATCTGCACATTTGAAGTAAAGACCATATATCACATATCATCCGTCTGACTCAAAGCGTACTGGAGTTACTTTTGTCACAGACAGACATTTTTCAAAAATATTTTTTTTTCGAACTCAGGGAGGTCTAAAACGGGGAGATTTGTCATATGGTTCGAATTTTTTGACGATTAGTATAACTTTTTCTAAACTACATACACGAGAAAGTAAAAATGAATGTTAAAATGTTCCTGCTTATATTTTTTCCTTGAACGAAAATTCAAATAACATTCAGACTAATGTGGATCTTGAAAGAAACGTTAAGCCTATCTCACATCACCGGCGCCATCTTTATTTGAAGACGAAATCAATATATGGCAAATATAAATATCAGTAATAAATATATGGCAAATATAAATATCAATAATATATCAGTAATAAATATATGGCAAATATAAATATCAGTAATATATCAGTAATAAATATGTGGCAAATATAAATATCAGTAATAAATATATGGCAAATATAAATATCAGTAATATATCAGTAATAAATATATGGCAAATATAAATATTGGGTTGTTCGGAAAGTATTTTTTTTTTTTTTTTTTTTTTTGTGGAAATGAAAGACAGTTTTTGTATAATAACCAAATACTTTATTAAATTATATATTGGCCGTTCTGGTCCAACATTTTTTGCCATCTTTCTGGTAGTAGCATCATTCCACGCTCATAAAATGTTTGGTCTTTGCTGCCAAAAGACGGATCGAGGTGGTTTTTGACCTCCTCATTTGAGGTGAAGGTAGCTAACCAGTTCTGGCACTGGCGTACTGTCAACACACCTTCTCCATACACATCGGTCCATTTCTTTCTGGCTTGAACAGCATTTTCACCCTTTCTGTAGTAAAACAGTAAGATATGCCGAAAATGCTGCTTATCGCTCTCCATATTTAAAAGGGCACCAACCAAAAACTACTGGGTAAAATGAATTGGAATTTTCCACACACAAGCCTTGCTATATGAGCTCACAAAGCATATAAAAATTACATGGCTTAAATGTGAAGTTCGGTGCAAAAAAATACAATTAAATCCTCTGTCGGGAAAAACCGAAATTACTTTCCGAACAACCCAATATATGACAAAAATCCGAATCTTCATACTGATTATGTCAAATCGTCAGTATGAATGTACATAAATTTTAGTTATAAAGTCATTTTTGTCATTGTTTTATAAAAATCTTCCATCGGCAGCTAAAAGGTTTTTCTGTTCCTGAACTTTCCTGGGAACTTCCATTATTTGTAGCAAAACAAACTTCATAAAGTTTGTAAACAGACTGAAGGTGGAGAAAAGTAAAGAAACAGTAACTAATTCCCGAAACAGGGTGAAACCATAGAGCTGAGATACTTATAGAGGGAGTGCAACCCTACTTTGGTGTAGGACAAGATAAAATCACGTGACTTCGGGACAGAATTTGTGTTCACTGCGACCGCATTCTCCGTTCCCCGTTATATTTCAATGGGAGATTTTTTTCTCACTTTTAACTGTTGGATTTTAAAACTTATTTAAGCCCTGGTTGACTATTGCTGTGCAATTGGATGCAAAGAAAAAGCTTCTAAGCATAGTTCTGTATCATTTCACAGGTATGTACAATAAACATATTCTGTTTGTATCCATTTTAAGTCAATTTAAAATTTCGTATCCTCCATCACTCAGTGATTTGAGGTTAAAACTGAATAATATTTCATAGTTTGGTTTAGTTATTGTATTAAATTTATTTAATTTGTTATTAAGCTTCATTTAAACTCATGTAACTGCATTAAATTTTGATACTTGCTTTATTTTAATCTCGAATGTGTTGCAAGTGCTAGGCTGCAAGCTTGGTGTGATTTTATCTCGCCAATACAAGTGTTTACATAAAAACACTATTGGTAATTGGTATTGGTAATGGTAAAAAAACACTATTGACCGATTAATAATTGTGTATTTATTTTAGTGCAAATAAAGTTCCTTATTATTTCCAATATGTTTTTTTTACCATAAATATTAGAATCGTATTATACCGTAAAAGATATTACCGTAAAGATTAAAGGAGATAAAGATATTATAATTAAAAGATTGCGAATGAAATCGTGAAACTAAAGCGTTTCATTGAAAATGTTATATAGTAAAATTTCATAAATGTGCTAGCAGTAATTGCATGTTTTTATAAATTTTAATTAAGACCTAATAAGAAACTAGTGGATATTCTAAAGATAAACTATTAAAGAAAGAAATGCTATCTTTACAGATAAAAAATTTGTCTGAATGTTAACTTTATTAATAACTTGCGATATGCACATACCCTAAAATCACCGTTTTCGTAAAAATTTCGACTTTCCTTATTATTTTGTATTAAATCGACACATTTAAGATTCCAAAAATGATTTAATTTTGTTTGTTGCGTACACTTGTTTAGACTAGAAACAAGCAACTAGCTTCCTCCATTTATATCAGCTCTATGGGTGGAACTGACAGGATCATTGTATAAATGTTTCGAACATTATGTAAAAACAGAGCTTCTTATCGACAAAGCGAACATTGAAACATAGGATGAAGCAACAAAACGAAAAAAAATTTAAAATATGCTACCAGCAGCAACATAAAATAACTATGAAATAAAGAATGAGGCATGTAAATTGTATTGAATAAAATGAACAAAGAGTGTTCTGTGTGCATGAAGTGACTGGAATTCGTTTATTAAAAATCTATTCACTCAAAAAAAGTAGGATTTTCTATTAATGTATAAAATTCATATGCCAAAGAAGCCTGTTAAATATGAATTAATACTGTAAAAAGAAAAAAATTAACATTTCAGAGGCAGTGCTTTCACCAAAAGTTTTTCGCATACTTTGGAAAAGGCCACGTAAACCTTGAAAGCACAAATGTTTGATTTAACAGTCTCAAGCATGAGCATTTTGTGCTTCTTAGTATGATGAAGAAAAAAGTATACATTCTGAATGCCACTTTTTTCGAACCGATTGAAACCGAAATGTGGCTCTACACTACAAAAGCTCTATTTTTAAAAAAAAATTTCAATTAGTTGAAAATGGACTTTTGATAAAAACTTGCTGCATCTCAATATCGCGGTTACTAGTGATAAAATTTCCACTTCAAGATCGATGGTCTTTGGATTCGAGAGAAATTAGAAACTAACATCCGCTATATATGTGAACTTAATGACATATACAATAGTCCACTTGTGAAATACATACATCCTCATATATATTTGAAGTGGCCTGAAATTTTAGAAAGGGAGGTAAATCCTCAAATATCATCCTGGTCATCTGACCACTAGTCGAAGTTAAACCGAATGTTTTATGGAAATGGAAGGCTTAGTTAATTAAACTTACTTTATATACATACATTCTTCACATTATTATAGGGGGTTTTTTTTCAAAGTTATTTATTGGTCCGTATTTGAGAGAAAGAAAATGAATATTCTTTTCAAGTATTCT
>JAPMOR010092703.1:76947-129690 GCA_026543865.1 Argiope aurantia
ACAAAACTAAAACAAAAAGAATGAAAATTCTTCTCAATTAGTCTGAAGCATATAATATGTCTCATATTATTCTGATGCCTATAATATGCTGTATATTATTCTGATGCCTATATTTGTAATTCTGAATTGCATATATTTTTCACATTATTATCTGTTTGCTCCAAGTTATTTATCGGCACGTACTTGAGAGAAAGAAAATGAATTCTTATACTCATCCCATTTCATGCATTGCTGCATGTTTAACACAAACTGCAAGGCCAAATATCTATATTATTTTTCGCTTTAAAAAAAGAATGCGGTAAAGAATATACCTTCTTAGCCAATACATGATTCTCTCTAGAACATTAGTCAGCATCAACAAAAACTTCATGACAAGATTTGGCCTTTCAGGTTAATAAAATTTACAATTTGCTGTTGTTTTTATCGCTTTAAATATAATTTGGATTTCTTTCGAAATCTATCTAAAAAAAGAATAAATCCTAATCTACTGCATTTTGAACTTTACAATTTTTAACTAATATAATCAATGCTAGCTTACAAGAATAATAACGTAATTATTTCTCACAGGGACGCATATTCTGTAAAAATTATCCATTAAAAAATATGAGGCGTTACTATCAAAAAAACAGTTTCATCACGGCGTTTATTATTCGCTTATAAATGTCCGAAATTCGTTAATTTTTCCCCACTGCCTGCTCAATCCGATTCGTCCTACTCTTTGATCACATGACATTCGGCGGAATGTTACCGGAACAAAGGAGAGGGCGTGTCCATTTGCCCAAATCCGGGACAATTCCCCGGACACTCGTTGGGACGGAACCTAATGGATCACACACCGCAGGAGGATAATGCGATCCCTGATTTAAACTGTCCTGGGAGACTCTTTCCGGGGCGCACCTAATCAGAAGGCGATTTAAAATTGTATATCTAGTTGTGTTTTTGAAAAATGGGACCCTGATGGAGTTATGAAATGATAATCATCGTCTTTGCGTGGGAGAGGATTTTGCTAGTGGGTCAGGGACAAAATTCTGACTTGAAACTTCTTGGAATTTTTCTAATAATTCCTCTGAATTGTAATTGCATTTCAAATTAACAATAGTTTTAGTTTTGTTTAGTTTTGTTTTATTAACGTCCCGTTGTAAAGCAACACGAGGGCTATTTTGGGACGGACCTCGTCATTTTGAACCACGGTCAGATGACGAGGACGACACCTGAGCTGGCACCCCCCCCCCTCTCCACACCAGCGGGAGGACGTTTGGCATGACGGATTTAAAGTGCAACAGTCCCCCTTACACTACGGTTCTTCGGTGGAATGGAGTCTCGAACATGAAACCTTACGGTTCACAAGCCGAGACCTTACCACCAGGCCACCGCGGCCCTCAAATTAACAATAACCGGAGGTTTAGTTTTTTTATATTAATATCTCATTTTAATGTAACACTAACTCATTTGGGAAAGAACATCGTAATATTAAACTACAATCAGAAAACCAAGACGATCAAGTAGCTGGCACTCGACAAACTTACGCACTACGCCAGTGAGAAGGCATTTGGCTCTGATGGGTTTAACATGACCAGACCGGCTTATACGGCAATTCTTTTGTGGTATCGGATTTCGAAACTGGAACCCTTTAGGTCCTGAAGCGAGAACTTTCCACTAAATCACCTTAGCCTCTCATACAATAATTAGAAAGCTTTTACCGACAGTTTCACTCTTGAGTATCATATTCAAAATTCTATTCGTCCTTTGGGTTCAAATTTTAATGAAGAATAATTCCTTCGGAGACTTGCTATATATATTCACCTTGTTAATAGCATTAATTTAGCTATGTTAACAAATACTTTCTTGTAATCCACATATTATCATACCAAAAGTACTACGTCAATTTCTTAATAGATTCGCTTCTTTATTGTATAATTATATACCTCTTATTTCTGAAAACCACTAAATACCTGGCATTTGTGGAATTGATATTGTAATTTTTTTATTGAATTCGATGCTATACCTGTCGCTGCTATGGAGCTCTTATCTATAATAATTTTAATGCAAAATAACTTTTGAATAAAATATTGTAATATACAAAATATTTTTAAAATTAAATTAATTAAAATGTAAAAACCAATTGAAGCAGAAGATTTTAAAAATCGCCTATAGCTAATCTTCCCATAAGTTATTAATATTGGTTAATAAGTAAAGCAAATTTTATTCAAAAATTTTGAAATATAAAAAGGATTTTGAAGAACAATCGGAAACATTTAGTTAAATAATACATTTTTCATTAATAAGAAATAAGGAATTAATTCGAATCTATAGTTGTTTCCGCTACAAATTAGTAATCATCGGTTTTTAAATTTTCCCTTACTAATTCTTTCTATTGATATGCTCGTGCAACAAATTTTTGTATGTTTTCTCGCTCTTAAAATGATAAAAAAAATATTTCATTTCTCCGCTAACACTTTGCTTTCATTTGCATTTGAACGAATGACTTACACTTGCTTTTAAGTATTGTTACATTGTTATTTAAAGACTTAAAAAAAGGGTAGAAATGTATCAAAATAAAATTAAAAAAATTTTGAAAAATAATGGTAGGATGGTTCATAGTAGAATAAAAAGAAGCAAAATTTTGAATAATTTTTAATTAATTGAATATTTAACTAATTTTTGTGCTTTGAAAAGATTATAGTATTTTTTCTCTTATGTATTAAAAGAAAAAATTTTATGGGATTTGAGTTGTTTAAGAGGAAATGTGAAACATACATATATATATGCATATATTTATACAATAGCCACATTGAATTTTAGTTATATTTAGATTATAGAGTCCTTGACTGATTTAATTTCAACTTAGAAGTTTATTATTTTAAATATATAGATTCAACTACTGCACTGAATACCGTAGCATAATGAAGTTTTAACATGCAAAGAGTATATTTAATGTTGGGACAATGACATTAGGTATAAATGAAGTTACTAGAAAAATGACATGTGAAATATTCTTAAAAATACTTTTAAAAATTTATTTAAATGAGATAAAAATGGTATGAAAATAAAGAATTAGAGAAAAATTAGAGAAAAATTGATTTTTAAAAATTTTAAAATGGTGTAAAATGATTTTTGTGCAATAATATTGTTACATATTGGGCGAAATCGAATAAGCTCAATAATTGTTAAAAATGTTCGATTTTACAAAAAACACTGACGAACCGTGTGGAAAAAGCTTTTCCAGTAACTGGAAGCATACAATAATAAACAACCATAACACCCAAAGCACTCGTAGCAAATTCGCAAATCAGCTCTTCAAGAGAAACTTTGCCCAACTACTCGTTTAAGTTCAATTCAACTACTCACATCGCAGCTAACATCGACACGTCTCCACTCTGTTTCTGGTTTTTTTCATAGTTTCGTTGATACGACTTCGAGTGTTCTAGAACAAACGTTGGAATTCAAGTCTTAATGAATGGTAGAGATTCTCGAATAATCTAGGTCCTACATTTTTATAGCCAAGTTCGGGGATCAATGACCCGGCATCCATTAAGCATCTGTTGTATCTGTAAAACTATAAACATTTTCAAAATACTTACTGCTCTGAGAAGCAATATTACAAATTCGTAGTATTATTCATCGAAGTCATTGAAAAAAAAAACCCATTAACATTGCCACTGATTTTTTAAAATAAAAATCTTGTTAAAGTAGTGAGTTAATTTAATTGGTCAGTTTATATTTAGTTTGGAAAAAAACGTGAGGGCTATGATGACACATATCTCATCATTTTGATCGATAAAATGACGAGGATGGCAACCCATTCTCCAAACTTCATCATCATACTAATGGAAGGACATTCGACTCCGATGGATTTAAAGCGCATCAAACCCTTTTAGCCACTTCGATGGAATTGAATTGAAGCACCCTTTGTTGGTAAATAACAATACTTATTTCCTCAAAAGGCATGTGGCACTTAAGTAATTTCATAAATGGTATTCCATATGAAGCCCTAAAGTTTGTCCTGAACAACGTTTTGAACCATTTTTGCATCTTACATAGCGAATCACGCATGATACAATTTACTGGTTTCCATTTTATTTAAGGAATCGTGTAGAAAATGGCTTCACAAAAAAGTGACTATCGATTCACACATATCTATATGATTTACTTGCAAAAATTGATAATAACCGATTTTGACGCCCAGCTGGGCGACTAAGAATATTTATTGCATTTGATTTCAAATAAATTTTTTAAAACAAAATTTTATGTCCAAGGATTTTCTCGGAAAACTATTTTTACGTATTTAATTTAACTATTTTAAATTGTAAAATTTTACAATTTTAATAATCTTATACGTATTTTGTTTATTGTGCACCTGAATGTTCCTAATAGAATCAAGTTCTATGGTCTTATATTACAAAAAAATAAGTAACACATTGGGTAATCCGTATTTTAATTGCCAATTGCCGTTGAAAATACTGTAACTTCACATTCCGTGCAAATTGCGCCGATTATAAGCAGAATTATTTTTCTATAGCTTTCAGTGGAAGAAAATCGCATGATAAAATATTTAAAGAAGGAGTGAAAACTATTTCAATTTCATCACAACAATATAACCAATTGATCAAAAGTATACAAAAAAAAAGAAAGAAAAGTACTAAAATTCAGGAAAATAAGGCATTGCAATTAGATTTATATCAATAAAAAGATAATTTCTATGAATTTTAAAACAACGTAAAATTTATATTTGTACAATAAAATTGTCAGATATTATTGTGGGTAAAAAAGACAAAATCAAACTTCATATTTATTTAATGAAGTTTTCTAAAAATCGCTCAGAGCTACACATTCCCGCCCGTCAATGCTTATTTTGCTATTGAAAAAAAAAAAAATCTGTTTGGTAGGTATACTGTAAGTCATATCACTGTCTCTCCGACCCGCTCGAAAGCACACGGACAAAAAAATGAATGACCGGACCGCCGCAGCAGCAACATTGGCGGGAACTGTGGCTGAGTCCTAAGGGCCATCACCGGTCACGGTACAACCCTTCCCGAAGGAAGTAAGTCCCGTCATCGATGGGAGGAGCCAGATCCCCTTTGTATACCCTCCAGGGTGGCGAGATCCACCCACCATACCTGAAGAATCTCATCCTCTTTTCGAAGCGCCCCCGCCCGAGAATTGGTGGGTATAGGGTAAAAAAGTCCATAAGGAATTAATGACGCTTTATTCTGCATGGAAACCAGCATACACAATCTAAGTTGCTCACTAAGCAACAATTCGCTATTAAACAATCGCAAAAGGACAACGAATATTCTAGAACAAACGTCGTAATTCGAGACATAACGCCACCCTTCTTGAATATTCGGGAATCTTCATTTTTATCACCCTATTCATTATGAAATTTGTCACATAACCCGAGAGTCATTCATCCGTCATCCATTCGGTATCTATTTGAGCTATCTGTAATACTCTCTTCTTTACCGCGAAACTAACTGTGCAATCTTACAAAATCATAATTTTTATCAAATTTGGTAGGTCTCGGTCAAACTGTATGGCCTATAGGATCCAATACACATACACATGCGCATACCTATATTAGTTTTGAGGCATGTGTTTTATACTTAATTCTACTTAAATTATAAATTACTTCTAAATATATCTTCAGTATGTCGATAATCTTAATAAATAGTATCAACAGAATGAAGAACAGACATTGATTGATAGCTCTTGCTTAAAATGATTGGGAGCAAGTGCTTAAGATTTCGACAACAAATTCAGAAAACTAGGCTTCAAAAATTTACTGAATAACCTCAAAGATATTAATAGAACTAAAAATCAGCGGGTTTGGAATATTGTTACGTAATTTCTGCCGGGGTTCGTTTGGATAGTGGGAGTGATATGGTGTGGAGAACGCTCAAATCAGCAGGTAGAAGTAGAATAAAAACAACGACGTTTATTAACACGAAGACACACAGGACAGCACAAAAGCGACAACTATATACAGCACAGAAGACTATTATCTTCACCCGAGACGTGTAGCATACAATAGCACACACAGCAGTATACAACCAGAATCTACTGCAGACAGTAGCGCACAGCTCAGTTCAGCACTAGCTTAACTCAGTCGCTTCCGACTACTCCGTCTTCTACTTCTCCGACTCTGACTCGGATTACTGACTTGACTTCTCTGGCAGCTGCAGCCCCCTTTTATAGATCTCAGGAGGCGGGGCTAGAAGCCTCTCAACCAATCAGCAATGTTCGAGGCGTATCTCGGTTCCTACTGGACGAATCGGGAAAATTCTCGAAGTTTCGGGTATAATCTATTTTTTGCAAAAGTCGCCAAATTGGTCGCCAAGTCGCCAAATGGTCGCCAAGTTTGTCTCCACGCTCTGGGACCCCCAACACGACGCCCAGACTCTGTCCCATACAGATGACTGTAAAACATTATTTCCATTGATGGAACCAACTATGCTGGGAAGCCGAATTGCAGGTTTGTAACAATATCATTCTTTAATGAATTCTCTAATCATTCTCTAATTTACAAAACAGACAAAATGCAATCGCTCATATGCATTCGAGTTTTAAAAGGGCAGAAACCAAGCAACTTGATGTTCCACAGTTTGCTAACTGGAAAAGTATGTCTGTTACAGACAGATGGTCGGTAAGTTGATACGGAAGGACAACGCATATCAACAAGTTATGACGCACTAAAGAGGCAGTGGTAAAGTGCAACGAATGAATTTTCAAAGATTAACCAGCGGAAGTTGTCTCCCCAAAACTTTCTAGCATACTCTCTAATAAAAATGTTATCCCAGAGAGCTTTTATAGCATGGCGTACAATAGGCATGAAATATTAACCTTTGGCGAGAACATGGCATTTTTACTGAATCTATCGTGTCAACTCGCCAAATAATTACAGTTAATAGTATCCGAAAATGGCATTTGTATTTGAGACCCGTTTTTCCACCGATTGAAACAGAAAACTGACACAAAACTACTCTTGTAGTCACAAAATACCATGCCAAATTTGATATGTTCAAGTCATTGTGACTTTGAGTTATCGCGTTTACATATTTTTAAAAATACAGACCGACAGATGGTCAATTTGTAGTTGCATCTGGCTCAACATTTGATAGGTGTCTTCGCTATAGATGTTAATTCTGCGCATCGAGTTTTATTTGTCTAGCTCGATCCATTTTGTAGTTATCGTGCTAAATTATATTCAAACTGTCGGACGGACAGACTTCCTCTGAACAGATTTTCCTAAAGATTCAAATATACAAATTTGGTGTAAAGGCCACATACCAAATTTCAACAATGCAGCTTAAAGCATTTTTGAATTATCTTTGTCACAGAAAGACGGAAATTTTCCAAAAATATGTTTTTCGAACTCAGGGTGGTTTAAAACGTGGAGATTCGTCAAAATCTCGAGTTCACATTTTTTGACGATTATTATATTTGCTCTATAGAATGTATATGAGAAATTAAAAATCATTATAAATGCAATGAGTTTTAATAGTTTGATAAAATATTTATATCTATTTCTGAAAATGGCAATTTTCTATTAATGAGGACAACTTTTCTTCGTAAAGCAAAAATTTAGAGTTATTTTAAAGAAAAAATCCCCCCCCCCCAATAATAATAATAATAGCTAAAGAACGCTTTGACCATGAAATTTCTACAAATAAAATCGTTAAAAAATTTAAATGTCTTTGTATCCATTAAGTATTTATTTATAGAGTTATACATTTATTATTGGATACTAGTAATATGTGTGGAATTGTGTGAAAGCTATTGAATTATATAAAGATTTCAAATACTCTTTTATAAAGTTGCATTGAATTGCATGAAGATAAAAATAACACTAAATCCCCAGCAAATATATAATATTACACAACACAAATTGTAATAAATTAAACATAATAAATAACTATATTATCTATTAACTATATAACAACACTGTAATAATATAATCTATTTCGACTCAAAGTTACGCAATATTACTCTAATTGCGTCATTTTGGTTTCAATATGAATAACCCATTATTGTAAGCACTAACAAAAGGCCATATCTGTCAAAGCAATCCTCGATTACATTTACAGTTTCATCCATTTCCTTTCTAAGATCCAATTCCCTTAGCTCATTCATAAGGAGATAAACAACACTCTGAAAAAAAAAAGTGCCTTATCGCCGAACCTTTTCCATCAAACAATAAGCATTGTTACCTCCCTACGATATCAGTAACCCGCTGGTACATTTCAATTCTTAGATTCAGTATCTGATTAACACCCACCTCTTTAAAAGATACCCTTTTCCGATGAAAAATGTACGTTCGATTGAAGTTCTTAGAATAAAAAGTGTTAGTTCGATTGCATAAAGATATATAGTCATCATTAAATGTTTTAAAGGGAATAAGATAAATATGTGTTGGACGCAATACTTTAACCCTTTAAAGGGTTATTTTTTTTCTAGTCATGTTATGTTAAAATATTTTTAGGCTTGAAATTAGAATAATAAAAGGAATTCATTTAGCTTATTAGATAAATTTAATTTGATTAATTAATTAATTTGGTTAATTAATAATTAAGTATCAAATCAAGACACATCATTTTGTGTAAAATAAAGAACTAAAGCATCTAAGTTTCTATCTTTCTAAAAATATTTGTCAGAACTTATGCCAACCTACATAATTTCATACAAAGATTGATAAATTTGGTGGGAAGCATATTTCCCACGGCCCTAGAAAGGGTTAAATTGGGCTAATACTGATTTTTTTTAAATATTATTCGAATCTAAATATTTTTATTGCAGAAGATTTATACTTGAATGTGCTATCTATACTAATAATGAAGATGAATGCATGTGTGTATACGTGCATGTTTGAGTGTGTGTTTTAGTGTTCAACAGCCAGATGGTTTGACCCACAGCTATTAGAAGTGGCCTTAAAGGATGGAATTGTAAATTTAAGTACTTTAAATATAATTTCAATAAATTAAAAATCAAACGAAAGTTTTAAAATTTTCTACCATAACATCCAAAAATATCCGAGTCCTATCTGTGAGATGTGTGAATGTCCCCCCCTGTAAAAATGGGTTGTGCCAGCGAATGTGACGCATGAAGTAGCTAAGTCGTACTATTGGCCCTAGTTGGCGCTACTGAAGAAACAAGAGACGCTCACTCGGTTTAAATCGCGAACTTATAAAGTGCCATAAGTCGCAATACACACAACAACTACTTGAATAAATGCCTTTGGACCCTTATCACATGTAATCTCTGGTAAAGGAATCTAATTTGATACTTTTAATTCTTTTAGGCACTATTAAATAACTAAAACCAGTTTAAAAAAATTCCAAGAGATAAAATAGAAATTTAAAGAAATAGTGGTAAGATGAATCAATCTTTTTATTACTATATTTGAAAATCGCCTGCTTTGGATTTTAAAAGAATTAGTGGAAATTAAAGAAAAAAATTCTATTAAAAGGAATTTGGTGTCGCTAGAAAGTTAAAATTTTGAATTCTCAATTGGTATTAAAATATTTCTCATGAAATAATTCACTTCAAATTTACAGCAGAAAAACAGCACAATTTTATTTTATTTTTAATTAAATGAAAATAAATAATTAAATTTTGCACTTTGAAAAGTTGGCCGTATTCTTTCTCTTAACTTTAAAAAAAAAAATAAGCTGTTGGTTGAAATAGGCTCAATCGTTTAGGAGAAAATGTGGAACGAATGTGCACAACCAAAATGGTATTTATTAAGATTGCAATAATTTATCTTTGCATCTTCTAGAAGGTTTTGGAATGTGCGAATGTTTTTGCTGGCGCTTAGCAGGAGAGTCATTAGACAAAGTTTGAAAGATGTGTATAAGTACTTTGAAAAGATATTTTTCGAATTCCAATTAATTAAAAATCAGGCAAAAATATATTTTAACTTTTTTTTGCTATAATGTTTGAAAATATTATAACAAATAATTTTTTATTTATAAGCTTAAAATTTTAAAATTTTTCAAGAAATTTTTTCTGAATTTTAACAGTTACCTGAAGATAATTTTTACATTCATTGATTTGATTGTTTTAATGAAAATGAAATCGTATTTATTATTTTATCAGATATTAAATAGCGACATTTTCTTCCCTTGTTAAAAGATAAAGAAGAAAGATTCTGCTAATGATCTAAGTATTTGTATGAATAATCAGAAGGTGAAGTTACATTACCACAAAAAGACAATGTTCATTTTGAAATAGATTATTCAGATATTAAAACTGATTAAGATATCCGGGAACACGACTTCATCAGGTAAACTCTATATTTTGTTGAGAAAATAACGGAAAGGGAAAAGAAGATTTAATTTAACTCCGACAATATTCCAGATCAGCAGGTTACAAGAAAAACATACTTATACCACTTTAAAATGCAAGAAATAAATTTATCAATGAGGTTCAATTTAATTTTTTATTTTCCATCACACAAAATTTGAAGACAGACCTCCAGGTTTTAAATTCCCCCGATCAAATATTATATTTTTGTAATTACGACCATTTATAATTGAACTTAACACAGAAATGCTTTTAGCTACAAGGACGAAGTTTGGTGTATGATCTCTACTCCAAATTTGCAGATTTTTTTTCTTCAGATTTTTAGCAAAATCTATTCAGAGGAAATGTACGTCCGACAATCCGAATACTATAACTGCAAAATGGAAAAAGCTAAATGGATAAACTTTTGGTATACAGATTTAGCATTTAAAGTGTAGATCTGCGTCAACTTTGAACCATATACATCAAGGGGTTAATCATCTAACGGTCTGTACTTCACATGCATGTGAACATGAAACCTCTATCTTTACTAATAATAAAGAATAATGTGTATGCGTGCGTGCATGCTTGCGGGTACATGTATGTGAGTATGTGACGGCGGCATGCAAAATATTTCACCTAGAATGTTTGAGTAATCAGACAACAGTTTGAAACAAAGTGTATCAAACATGGCACATATGCTTTGATGGATAAGAATTCGTAGACGCTTCGTTTTTCCCCACAATAACTTTAAAAAAAAATTGAAGTCAAAAATCTATTTTTGAATTATCTTAATATCTAAAGAAATCCTCTAATTGTTTGCCGCATAAATGTTTTCTGTTTTTAATTAATTTTTAGAAGATTTTTTAAGTATATTTCACTAGATAATATATCCGGCTATGTTAAGGAATAAAATAATTTCATGTGCAATTTTTTAACGTAGAAATGACTTTTCTATAAAATATTATATTCCGTTTATCATCTTCAGTTCTGTCTTTTCGCAATATTATATCTACCTATTAGCAATATTAATGCAACAAAATTCTTTTATTATCTGAGATATTTTTAAATTCAGATATCAATTGAAGCAGACGATTTTGAAAACTCCGATACCTGATTTTCTACATAAGTTTGAAGTATTTGTAATATTAAATACTCATATTTTGTACTCAAACGATGAAGATAAGAAAGGTTCGAAAGATCTTTTTAGAGACAATTAATTCAATAGATAATTTTTATTAATAAAAGAAAACTTTTAAAAAACTAAGTCAATAGTTTTCCAGATAAAAATTGTCAATCTTCGATATTTATTAAGTTTTCTCTTCGAATGTGTTCTGAAATCAATTCTACGTATTCTTGTTCCTCAATAATAAAAAGTATTTGCTTAAAAAAATTTCCAACCCTTTGTTTGTATTTGAGCTGTGCATTTATGTTAAATCACCACTTTGAAACAAACTAACAAAAACATTATTATCAAATATGTATTAACATAAAAGCAAAATATTTTTAAAAAATTAGTGGTGGAAAATTTAATATCTTAATGTTGTCTTGTAAAGGAAAACCTATAATTGTCCTTATTTCAAGATCCTCTGCATTAAATTTTCTAAAGAATTAATAAAAATTTCAAGGAAAATTGAACAAAAATGAAATAAAAAAAGTATCACCCTTGCAAGCATTCCGTTCTTGGCTTATGCTTACATTTAGGCAATGTTAAATCACTATTTCGAAGCAAATGAACGTTGACGAAATAATATGCATTAAAGCTGAAATTAAATAATAATGTTAAAATACTTCAAAATTAACATCAATTTTAATATTTTTTAAATTTCATAATTAAAAAAACCTTTGCAAAAAGGGAATTGATATCATTGAAATAACTAAATTTTGAATTTTAAAAAAGAATGCAAATATTTCTTTTAAGGAGGAGGATTTGAGGAGAGTGTCAGTGAGTTCTTCAACTAAGGTTCTTATCTCCGAGTGTAACAGGCGAATAGTCTCTAACTTCGGATTGACTGTCTGTCGGTCTGTGTTTCTAAAAACATGCGAAAGCTGCAATTCAAAAATACCATTGAAATATATCAAATTTAGTTTTGGATTTTATACCTGCAGTTTTTTTGTCAAATTGTTTCAGTCGGTTGAGGAACGTGTCTGAAACACAAATTCGGTTTTTGGATATTATTAGCTGCATGCCAGGGATATATCGCCAAATTATATATCCCTGGTATGAGGATATCGCCAAAGATGACATGATGGATTCAGTAATAATGCTTAATTCAGGCCAAAGGTTAATATTTAGACAATGCGATATAACGCGTTCTCCGAGACAAATTCCCCTAGTTTTAAATTGCTAAGAGTTTTATCTGTAGTTTGGAAATTGACTTCATAAGCTGAAAGCATGTCTACGAAATTGCATATAGGAACATGATAGTTTTCTGAATTAAATTTAATTTTAAATTTGCAGTTTTGAAGAATATGATATTGGTTTAACTATTGCGATTGTTGAGAAATTTTTTTTTACTTCACTAGTCTGTTATGAGAGATAAAATTATGTTGGTTATACTTTCGATTATTGTTATTAAATGTAGCGCAATCCAGAATTCAGTAACATGATTGAAAGATATAAGATTTTGATTGCGAATGAATTTTTAATAATAATAAAAGTAATAAGAATAAAAATCATTTCTCAAACATTATCACATCATATTTAATATTAGAAAATTCGAATCTCCATTAGCTTGCATTTTGGCAATTGGCCAATTTAATGAAATCTGAAGTCGTATTATTATAATGAAGACGTTTCTCATTAAGATTTTATTCATTTATTTGAATTTTTTTAATTAACCGCAATTATTATATGGTGATTTTTTTTATACTTGAATCAACTACAAAGTGACATCTTCTTCAGAATCTTTTGAGTTACCTGCAAAACATATTCCCTCTTACAATTTCATGTTCAAGTTCCTATTTTTATTATTGTTTACCTGTCGTATTGTTGCGTTATGGAGTAATCGTTTTCACAGACGGGTAGACAAAAATACTGCGAAAACGTGTTTATTGAACTAAGAGAAGGTTAAAACGTGGAGATCCATCAAAATATTGAGTTCGAATATTTTGACTATTACAATACTTAACACTATGTTTACGAGAAAGAAAGAAAATAATAAATGAAATAAAGCTTTAAAAAAAATTACCTATAGTCTTGGCTACGCTGAAGAATTTAAATTTAAAGAAATATTTTTGAAACTCATCTTTAATGTATAATACAAAATGATTGCTTGTTATAGTTTGACTTATAGAAACGACTATCTAATTTTTAAAAAAATCAGTTTTTGATTTAATTTCATTTATGACAATTACTATACTAATTTTTTCTCTTATACTAAAAACTATTCACCTTTTAGTAATTCTTTATTTATTTATAAGAATAAAACTTAATACAAATCATTTTTTTTACGTCATTCTTAAAGTTGAACACTTATTTTGAAGAATCGTTTGGTGTCAACACAATTTATAGCATTAACCGATAGTAAACATTTTAATGAATTACAGAAATTGATAAGTAGTTTTATTTTTTCATAGAATGATATAATTTTCATGTCATTCTGCACTACAATGAAAATAAATAACATAATATTCAGATCCGAGAATGTAATAATGGCACATCTTAAAAAATCGTTTGGTTTTTTTAAATGACTCTTATAAATGATTACATATCTTAAAATATCGTCTGATTGTTATATATTTTATATAATATTTGAATTATAAATAATTGTTGGCATCAAATTTAGTTTACATTGTTTATGATAATTGTAGAAATCTGCAAACACCTTCAATGGCTATTATAAATATGTTGATCTTACCTGAATATCATGTTATTTTCGTTTCTTTCAACCAAAACTCTTCTCCTTCGCTCTGTTATCAACTTATCATAAAAGCATCCAAGGACTCTACAGTCCTAGCACGAAGTCAAACCAACAATTGTTTATGGGTTGTCATTGGATACAGCAGCGATGGAACACAAACTCGCGAGAAAAAAAACTTTTCATTGAGCAGAAATGGAACATGCATTATCGTATTTGAATTCGGAATTTTCGTGACATGAAATTTAACGTGACCATCTTCACAAATTTCCTCTTGTTCTTTACATCATTTCGAACGTGGTCATTAATTTTTAAATGAAATAGATTATTCGAAAACACGCCCGATTACTGTTTGTTTTGAAAAATTGATGACTTTTTCGATTGGAAAGCAATTTAAATCTATGATTACTCCGGGTAGATAATGTTTATTATTAAAGTGATTCAAAAGTAAAAATTCAAACCGTATGATTTCTAGTTTCCAATTATAGTTCAATTAATAAATAATCATCAATAAATAATAAATTATAAATTTTAATCTACAATCCCAAAATATGCTTATAAATTAGTATGTTTGAATATAATTTATTAACAGAAATCGAATACCTAACTAACGACTGAAATGTTTTGAAAGTGTTTTATCATTTTAAGTACTGTGTACGCGATTCAGTTTAGACATATCAACTCTAAAAATTACATTTATGAACCGACGATATCTAATTTCTTTACAAAATATTAATATTTGTTTATATAAATACTTTGCATTTTATTCACAAATTCTGATGAGAAAAAAAGAATGTTTCGGACTTATTTATATAGTATATTGATATAAAAGTATGTGAAAATAAATAAAATCAATAATTGTTCCCTGTTTAAATTGTTATTCGTTTGCTTTTAAACTTTTCTTTTGGTTTCTTTCTGAATTCTGCATCTGTATTCTGGTAACAACTCTACAATTAAATTAAAAATTAATAAAAACTTTGTCAAAACGTATTAAAATAAATCGCTTGCTTTTAATCTTTTATTTCAGTTTCTTCCTGAATTTTGCTATTAAATTTTGGTAACAATTCTACAGTTCGATTAAAATTTATAAACATGTTACCAAAACGAACTAAAAATAAATCGTTTCCTTTTAAACTTTTATTTTACTTTCTTCCTGAATTCTGCTATTATATTCTGATAACAATTCTACAGTTGAATAAAAATTTATAAATAGTTGTCAAAACGTATTAAAATAAAACAAAAAATATAAAAATAAATAAGGAAGAGTATAGATAGAATAAAGATAGATATAGGAAGCATAAAAGTAAAAGCAGAATAGTTCAAATTCCCACTTCTGCCTAGCAACAGAATGTATATAAATTTCCTTATTTCGAAATCGTCTGCATCTATTGAATTATTTATCAATTAAAAATAACTAATGCAAATGAAGGTTGAAGCTAAGCGGAAATTAAATCGGTATCATTGAAAAGGTAAAAATAGTTCATTTTAATTAATTGTTTTATTAGGTTTTGCATTGTAAAAAGTTCACAATATTCTTTAGGTTGCCTCAAAGAGTAACTAAGCAAAGTTGGCCCTGTTATTTAGTAGGAAATGTGGGATATATCTATACATATGTGCATACATAGTTACAATAATTTTTATTAAAAGTATTTATTATTTGAAAGACGCGAGTTCTTAATTTTAAGCAACAAGCAAAGATGTGCCAAAATACAAGGGAGGGAATTCCTTGGATGTACCATTTAGAACACCCATTTTCAGCAAATATTTATCGGAGGAAATCTATTCGCGGGACAATTATCGTGGGCGTTGGTGTTTCCCTTTGAGTATTTAAAGGAGGATTTAGGGAATTGAGAAAGATAGCGTCGTAATTACGGGCTGGCCAACGGAGATTAAAAAATTAACACACGCTTTTCTCCAACATCATCTTCTATAATCAGAAGGTGAATGATCTCATAAACGAGCGGAATATATTATGCTTGTGCTGGCCCAAGGTAGGTAGTTATTAACAGTGTGAGTGCACAAGGCCCCATATCGCTGCTTGATTTTGTAACAGAAAAAATGCATTCTGATTTTTTTTTAATACGTATTTAAATAACAGCAAAAATATTCACAGATGTTTCATAAATTCAAATTCACACAAATGATCATTTTTTTTAATGAGTGAAAAACGAAAAAAAGAAAAATAACTATTAATGTATGAAAAAAAATAACTGTTCATTGACCCAAAAAGCAATTTTAATGTTGCATTCTAAACATCTCTGATTTCCAAAAAAAAAAAAAAAAAAATCTTAATACAACTACTGTTTACAAGAATTCATTTGCAGTTTTTTACTATCGTTTGCATTCTGACAAAAAGAAAAAGAAAAAAGAGAAAAATTTTTTGAGTTGAGGCTTTGAAATTGATTCGCATATGCTATATAAAAGATCATAAAGTTTTTTTGTTTGCTTTTTTTTTCTTTTTAGGTTGCTATATGGTATAAAATCAAAAGTATAAATAGAAAATTAAAGATGAATTTGTCTTTAAATACGGAATTAAATGATTTACAATATGACACACCAAATATACATATATTTGAATAATATTACACGATTTGCGGACATTTCCATCCATTAATCCAAGCCAAATTTGTTAATTTAAGTATCTCTAAGTTAACTAATGCCAATTACATAATTCATTCGAATTTTTTTTCCCATATTTCAAATACCAGACATATAACATGCTTTTTTTATTGTACATGTACAGAGAAAGTATAGTAATTGTCGAACAATCCAAACTCGAGCTTTTTACGAATCTTCGAGTTTCAGACTTCCAGATTCGTTTCGTTTTCGACCGTATTATTTAAACACAAACTGGCACATGGCAAAAAAAAAAAAAATTCAGAAGTTGGCACGAAGAATATTGTACATAATATCATTAAATGTGACCAAGATTATTTACTGCTGTTAATCTCAAAATGTTATCAAAAACTCAATAACAAATTTTTAAAAAAATTGTTTTGACATAAAAAAAAATTATTATTATTGCAAAAAAGTGAATTAACCAATTTTAAGAATTTAAATTTTACATTTATTCATCACAATTTAATGTGTAGCACCCCTTACAATAAATAAAAATTGTTTTAAAGTATTTTATTTTTAATTACAATTTTTTTCGACAATATTATAAACTATCCACTGTATTTACATCTTCTAAGTTCGCATATATTCACCTTATTGCTAAATATAAAATTTTTCCCTTTTCTTCCATTTTTCCTCTCACTCCTATTTTGGTTAAATAAATGCATCTAATGCATGCACAAAAGCTCGGAGCGTTTTTGAATCTTACGACGAACAGCATCTATATTTTAAATGTTAAATCTGTCTAACAAATTTCCTTCATTTATCTCTCTTCGTTTTGTAGGTATAGAGTTAGCTTGTATTCAGGAAATCGGACTGACAAATTTCCTTTATTATCAAAATTTGACAGAAATCCATAAATTTTATGTGAAGATCATATAACAAATTTCACCTGTTTAATTCAGAGCGTTTTTGAGTTATCGTTTTCTTAGACAGACAGAATTTCTAAAATCCCTTTTTCGGTCTCGGTGAAATTTTGAAGATTCGTTGATTCTTCTTTTCGAAAATCTTATCGTATACATTTCGTTATCATCTTCCTGCGAGTATTGATAGTTCCAAAATTGATAGTTCCGGGTTCATGAAAACACCAATACACTGATATCTTGACTTTATTTGGTGTAACTAACGGAAAGCGTATAAATCGAATTCGTATTAGTCGGATTCTAATTTTATATATAAATACATACGAATTTTAGTTAATTAAAGACAAAGGCTTGGAAAACAGTAGTTTTGGTGAACAGCCAATAATAAAGAACGCATGTTTCATATAAACAGATAATGATTATAATTAATTAAGAATTATAATTAAAAATAAAAATATTGTAAAAAATGGAGTTATTTATATTTAAATGGGCCAATAAAATCTAATAAATTCAAATACCCATTCAGCGACGTGGTTTTCCTCCGAAAATTTCTTGAGTTTTAAAAATTATGTAGCCGCAATTGCGACCAGATGTTTGCCTGCTTTATTATTAACACTGATTTAGTAACAGCAAGCAAGAATGGCGCACTATATCTTATCATAAACAGAGGGAATAGTCTCGCGACATTTACGGATAAATTAAATCATAAATGACATGAATTATATTTTAAATAATTTAACACTTTTAATGATTATAACGATCAAACTATTAAGAACAATATAATTTTTTTTTCTGTTACGCAAAAGCAGTATATAATAGCAAAAATTCTGTATCTGCGCTATATTTGCTTGCATACAAATAGAAAAAGAAATCGATTACGGCGGATTAGAAGACACAAAGTTATAATTTTGCACATATTTGAATGCCAATTTTTAAATTATAATATTGAATAAATAATTTTGCTTAAAAATAATGACTAGTAATACAAATTAGCGAATCTGTTAATCTTCGTCAAATTGTTATTATATAATCTTCATTAAATTATATAATAAAAATTTAACAAAGATAAACAGATTTTACATTTATGCACATGCCACTAAATATTGCCGATTTATTGAATAGGCGATGCATAGTAGAAAAGTACTTATAGGCATTTTTCGACTAACCTGTTTTTCAAATGTTAAACTTTCAGATCAATATTTCGATTAACCGGTTATTTCTTTTTATACGTTATCGGCAAAGTATGAAATCCGGCAATATATAGAATGCCTAGGCATTGTGTTTAATTCCTACAACTAGCCGGCAATGTATGAAGCGATTCATATTTCATACACCCCTTTAATATTCTATAGAATGGCAAATAAGAAACAAGTAAAGTATGAAATATATCTCCAATTCGTTTCAAATATCACTTTAATTTCGATTACTGCAATTCACTTTATGCCTTAAGAATGTGGTTAGAATTGATGATATACCTGACCATGAAATTCCTTTCCGGTCAGTTGCAATTGCTCAGACCTAAGGAAGCAGCCAAGGATTTGTCAAAGCTTCAAAATATGAAATGTCTTTGCTTGAAAAATGTACTTCAAGCTTACCATGTTTCAACAAGTAAGTTAATTTTAATTTCTTATTTTTTTATAGGAAAATTTTATTTCCCTTAACAAGAAAGACATAAATTTTGTTTTGTACAACTTTCATTTTTCTTTACGTATTTTGGAAAAAATCTTAATGGCATTCTTATTATTTTTTTAGAATAACGTTTCAGGAATGTACGTTATTTATATAATAGCCTTATTAAGGATTTTTTTTCATACTTTGCCTAAATAGTTTTTGTTATTCTATAGAATGCCTAGATATTATATACAGTGCCTAGGGAAAGTATATAATAATTCTCATATTTCATGTTTTCGCTAAAAACGTCCGACATTATATACAATGCCTAGGCATTCTATAGAACATATATAACAAATACCGGTAACATACATAAAAAGTATTTACGTGTAATTTCAAAAATTTCGCTCATATTCTAATAAAATAAAGATTTTTTCGTATTTGCTTTTTTTAAAAATAATTCCTAACATAAATTATCATAATATTCGGTAACTCTGTTTATAGGTATTTTTAACATCTACACTTTTTAGATTAAACTTTTCAAAAGTTTATTTAAACTCGAAAAACCAATATTTTCAATTCCCACACCTCCTCCCTTTTATCAGGTAATGTATCACAGCGTGCAATCTAAAACCCTGTTTTGAATACTCAACTCAAGAATTTAAACCTATGAAAATGCTGTTATGTATTTTTTCAATGTTGAACTACCACTCGACTGTTCAAAAAAAAAAAAAAATGGTAAAAAGTGATAATAAATAAATAAATAAGCTTACCTGACTAGCAGGAGGAAAAAGAAGAATTCAGACAAAAAAAAGCCAATCTCGAAAACTTTTGCACCATACAATTCAAACGTCCTTTGCAAAATAAGATTTCAATTCAGATTTATTATGACTGTTTTTCAGAAATCCGAAATGAAGCGTTAACACCTCCAAGAAAAAAAAAGGATACTGTTGTTGAAAATGAGGTATCGGGAACGCGCACGAGTTCTATCGGAAGATTTCACCTTATCTTGAGAGTAAGAGCACCAAAGGTGTGTGTGTGTAGGTAAAAAAGAAGGATTGCAGATAAGATTACTCAGGATTTCAAACAAGTAGGAAAATTACCTTTAAAAATAATTGATCCTTAAATACGTAAGTTTTTCTTATTCATTTCTCGATAAAAATTAGCTGGTTTAAATGGATGTAGAACTATGGATTGCCAATACTAGTTCGTGATCATTTATTTACAGCTTACTGATTATGATAGCGTGCTGATATTCAAGATACTCACTATTATTAACATTTGAATTTAAAATGACATTGATAAATGGTTTTTATCCAATAAAGGGGGAGGGGTCAAAACTTTCTTTTAATCTTATAGTTTTATGAAGTAAACAAGGTTGGTATAGATAATTTATTTATTTTCCAGACTTTTTTTAGTTTCAGTGTTAACTAAAAATAATTCAGAATAACAGCTAGAAAAAATTATGATTAATGTTGGAATAGCATGCATTAAATAATACCAATCATTCGATTATATATGAAATCCCAAAAAATAATTAATTTTGTAACTAATTTAGTCTATGCCGTGAAAAAGGATGCTAAGTGGTTAGCCTCCTATAACTCAACTCACGATTTTTTTTTTTTAAATCAAATGATGGGTTTAACTATTGAACGATGGTTCAAATAATTTAGGGTGAACAGATGTATAAAAGAAGCTGTTTCGTTGTTAAGAAATCAATGTAAAAAAAAAATGATCATTCATGAGATCGCAACAATCAAACTAAATAATTGCTGGCATAAGATGATGTTATTTTCCTTTATAAATCTGGCAATAAGATTTTGGGAAAAGAATTTAGATTCGAAACACGCTTCCTCCGATGATATGCAAGTAGTGTACCGACTTGGTGCACTTTTAATCAATTTGGTCCAAGGGCCATGGGTTCGAGACTCGAATTTACGGAAGAAACGATCTACTGCATCGTGCAAGCTAAAGTTTTATAGAGTTGTCTTATGATAATAAGCGTCGTGACCAAACCCTGCTTCAACATTCTCTTCAAGTGACCATGTCATTGTTCTTACTGGATCGGTAAATGAAAACAAGCTAAGCAATGGAAATGCGGCAAGCTCTTATAGTTAAATGTGATTTTTCTCAGGAACTAGCAGAAGTGGTAGCTCCAAAATTGTCTTGCATACTCCCTCATAAACTTGTCACGCCAGAGAACGCCTTGCATGGCATTGTAGTACAATAGTTAAGAAATCTTTAATTTTTGGCTTGAATGTAACATTTTTATTGAATCATCCTTGACGAGTCTTTTGGTCATTAATCATTAGCATGAGTTAATAATATGCAAAAGTCGAATTTGTGCTTTAGACTCTTTTTTTCTCAACCGATTGAAACAAAATTGCACTTGTAGTCACAAAATTCCATACCTAATTTGATATATTTAAAGTCATAGTGTTTTTGAATTACCGCATTTACATGTTTCCGATCAAAGCTAAGATTGGATATTTAAAAGAGATTATCTTGATATATTGCCAGATGCAAACAGGGGTTTACAAAACCGACACAGTTTATACAAGGTACCTTAATATTGACATCCCGATGACCTGGTGGTAAGATCTGATTCGAAACAGGAAGGTATCAGATTCAAAATTCAATTCCATATAAGATCCGCCATGTATGTGAACCTGTTACACATGAAAACTAAGATTGAGAGTAACCCATTTTCCTGCTATTGTAGTACAGAAGTTGGTAAAGGGGAATGCTGGCTCAAATATCTCCTCATTTTATTAAAATAATAAGATCCGTCCCAAAATGATAACAAAATATATATTAATATAACTGGCCCAAACTGTAGGGTTCACATATTTTGCATTTACTGTAACACAGAAAATTAAAGAAGGACTGCTTGCTTAGGTTCAATCCTCATTTGCTGACAGATCAAAATGACGAATATTTTATGAAAGATGTTTCATATAGCTAGGAATGTTAAATAATTATCTAATTAATCCATCACAGGAATGAAAATAATAGCGTTTAATAAAGTAATTATTTATAAAAATTTAAATAAGCTATTTATTCAAGGAACCTGCAGATGTACGGAATTACTTCTACACTATTCTCTATTATCTACTACCAAAATCGATAAAAAAAAATCTTTTTAGATTAACATCTGGAATATTGAAGACGGGCAATTGGAGTCTTTCTTTTAAACTCTTTAATGAAGCCAAATCATGATCACGTAAGTGGCATAGCGTTTGAAAGCAAGGAATGAATACATATCCTGAACAGCAGAAAAACAAGATTAGTCCTTTAATACCACTTTTAAATACGATAAATATCGGGAAAACAATATCATTCCTTGAATGCCATTTATCCTTTCTGAACCATTAATGACAGCAGAGAATAAAATAATCATTTTTATTCACTCAAGGCCCTGCTTACCATCTTTACACAATTAACCAAGTGATAACATCAAATATAAATCACCAGTATAATATTAAGAGTCCATTGAAGGTGAAAAAAAGTTGAGACTTATATGATTAGTTTATTTATATTAATTACCCATTTGGAACCAATACGAGAGTTATTTTGAAAAGAACTTTGTGACTTTGAACCAAGGTCAGATTATCAGTATCTCCTTCTCCAAAATTTCACCCCATCTTATATAAGCTAGAGAATGTTCGATCCTCGGCATCATATGTGACGTAACAGGCTCATATGTAACTGTGGATATTTAATATAATTGGGTTTTGAATATGGAACTCCCTAGTCTTGCAGTTGAAGTAGTAATTCAGACAGCTACAATCCATACAATAAGACCACGCATGCGCAGAAATTATACTGTAGCAAATACTCGTCCCGTCCAGACAAGAACTTAATTGTCCGCTTTCTCAGCACATGCAATCTTACTTCTGCATTTGCATGATATACTGGAATCTTATAGCTGGCTGAGTGCAAACCCACCTTAAGGCTAGCTAGTGACAACCATTCACACCAAAAACGATCGTGTATTTGGAAACAGACTCAATTGGCTTGATAACCCATCTCTTATACAATTCTTTCCAATTTCTATCTCTGCGTTTCACTTACATTGCTGATTTGTGTATATGCTTAACCAACCTTCAAAGTTTCTCAGATGACTTTATAAAATCTTGTATAGAAACGGTCATTTTATAATGATTAATGTAGATGAATCAGCCAATCGGAAAGACATTATAATATTGCTATGGAAATTCGTCAGCTAGGCGCATGAAGTACTCGACGTGCTTAATAACAAAAAATAACGCTTTATTACAAGAAAAACATAGCGCACTAATACTGCATTTGAAAAAATTTGCGCAGAGTTAAGTTAGAGAGAGCTTGTTCTGCGATGAACACTCCGACGACAGAATCGATTTTTTTGTGCGTGTGCGCCTCCACTTATATAGTCTCTGCGAAAGGATATGAAATTTCCTAGCAGGATCCCGGATTTTAATAGAGATAGCACCGTAATTCTTGTATTTTCTAGAACATTCATTTTTGTCAACAAAGTCGGGAATCATTGGCCAGGCATACATTGAGTACCTGTAAATCTCTTCCTTAAAATGGGTTTTGCAGAGCAGAAAAACAGTATTGCAGATAAATAAAATAAATTTTTTGTAAAGAATGAAATGCGGATCTAGCACAGAAATCTCTTATTTATTGTTTAATATTCCCTTTAGAATTCTATACTGTTTGCTCAAATCAAAATTAAGGAATTTTAGTTGCTAGGAAATAGCAGAGGTGGAGGAAATATAGAGCAGAATCGGTATAGTTTAGTTATATTAACGTCCCGTTTCTAAAGCAACACTATGGCTATTTCTGAACCACGGTCAGAGGACGAAGACAACACCAGAGCTGGCACCCCCTCACCAAACTTTCACACCAGCGAGAGGATGTTTGGCTCCGACGGATTTAATGTGCACCAGACCCGCTTACACAACAGTTCTTCAGTGAAATCGGGTCTCGATCCTGAAACCTTACCTCCAGGCCACAGTGGCCCTCAGCAGCATCGGTATAGCAAGCATAGAAAAGCATTAAACTATGATTAGCAGGTTTATTTTTAAATTATTAAAATAGTTTTTTTTTTGCGAACAGAGGAGGCCCAAGGTGGCACCACCCAGAGCTTTGCAGCAGTAACCGCTTTTGTGAAAGGAATATATATATATTAAAATCTGAACATACATTCATTTGAATATTATCCCGCACTTTCATGTACAACTACATATCATAATAAGTGTACTATAACTACAAATCATAATGCACTCTAGGAAACGAAATTGAAGCATGAAAACTTGAGAGCGACCTTTAACAAATGACGCACGAAACAAGCAAAAACTTGTGAGCAGTACGCAATGTATTAATATACCAAAAGCAGAAAATGTTATTTCTTTCTCTAATGAAAATCATTGCAATTATATTCAAATTTGCTCTATGAAAAGTACATCTGATAACATTTAAAATTTAACTACAATTACATTCCACTTTCGTTTTCTAAAAAGAATTTAGTTAAGTAATTTCAATTTGAATTCTGGTCACTAAGATAGCTAGTACATTAAAAAAAATCAGAAACTATTAATCAGAAGGTACTTTATTATGTAAGTCAAATAAATGCACATTAAAGATAATTAAAATACATACACATAAGAAATTTAATATATGGCTTGATATGAGAACTCATGGTGAAATTGGTAATAATTCAACTCAACACTGCACGGTGCTTCATGCAAAGCATTGCAGCGCTTTCTCATTTTAGAAGATATAATACATCGATAAAATTTACTATATATTTGACTAATAATTAAAAATAAATGTCATGTTTTAAAAAAATTAAACTAAAAATCGTTTTTTTTTTTCTTTCTAGATGTCTTAAATAACAGACATTTAACAACATTCACAAGAAAAAAAAGGAAGGCATTATAAAATCAAATGCGTTAAAAATAAAAAACTCAAACCGAGTGCAAATAAAATTTAAAATAACTTTACTACCATTTCATTCAAACCCAAGATGAAATGAATCATTTAAAAACTACATAAAACAAAATCATAAAAACAAATCATTATGCACAAAAACAAAAGAAAAAAATGCAGTAAAAACTCTAAAATTAAGTTTATTACAAATATATCTTACAAATAACAAACTGAAGATACTCAACAGGGACTACGAATGCAAAATATTACAAAGCAAAGGTTTTTTATATATATAACCGAAAGGAGGTTAATGCAAAAAGTCAAATTAATTGTTTCAGCCACCTGCATAAAAAGTGGAGTGCTTCAAAAGCTACAAGCAATGGCACGTTCAGAGGCAATTGAAATTCAACGATATCACAAGACTTAAGTAATATTATGTACAAAAGATGAAAACCCCTGGAGAGAAATATTTTGCTGGTTCAACGATCCTCTGCAAAAATATCCACTCATTGCTGATCTATTCGGATTTGCCAGCAAATGCCTTTCCTGCAACTGAAAAATAATACAACAAAATTATTTCATTGTAAAAAATTTAACATTTTATTAAGATTAAAAGTACTGCTGACTCATTGCCAGTAATTTAAAAAATTCAAAATAAAATAAGAAATTTAATTTTAAAGAGTAAAGATCTTTTTCTTTTTTTCAAAAGTTGTCATTTCAGTATAATTACTAATTAATGATCAGTAAAATGAGTTTAAATAATTTATGAATGCACTATCTAAAATTTAGTTCATTTTTAAAATATGGTTTTATGCATATTTTTAGGTTTCCTCCAACAAAATTATATAATATTTTTTATTCTTGCATTTCCTTTTTTCTGCCAAAAATATGGAAAAATCTACAGCACAGTACATAATTAGCATGCTTTTAATTGAATGATTGAGGAAATAAATAAACATTTATAGTTCTGCACAGACTGCCTTATTTTTCAGTCAAATTCACACAATACGAATTAATTGTTCAAGTTTAACCTACCTAAACATGTGCAACATATATGTTTACAAAAAACAATTGCAAAACCTTACAGTATGGAATGCAATTAAAAGAAATACACAAGTTAAAAATACACAAATATAAAAACATTTCATAAATGTGGTTAGTGTATATTATATTATTTATATATATATATATATATATATATATATATATATACACACACACACATTCATATACATACACTAAAGTATATATATATATACACACACACACACTAAAATATATACCAAGTAATAATCACTAATCCTCTGACTGTATAATTTTTTTTAAATAGCTATTTAAATAAGATGTTTGTAAATAAGTTCAAATATTTTTCACATAAATTGAACTGATACTATATGTTGCACAATAATATGATATAATAAGAATCTAATCGTAAAAACAAACACACTAAAAACTGCAAAAAATGCGGGATGCAATTGAAAACGGACTGACTACTGCCAACCCGTGGAAACTGCGGGATAAGCAGCTGAAGAGTTAACTACAACATTTAAAAAAAAAAAAAAACATTAATTAAAACGAAGAACAATGAAAATGCATCGAAATTTATGATAAAATATAAGTTGATCAGAGTTAAAGATAAATAATAGTTCAAGCATTTTTGACCAATAATCTTAAAATTCTACAAATGACCGACAAAGATTATTTTAACGTTCATGAGTAACTATGGTTCAAATTTTAACAGACTACTGAATTAATTAATCTTTTTATTTTTCAAAAATGTTAGTAATTGTCTTAATTTTTCTTGACTTTATTTTTACTGTTATATAAATTTTTAGGAATCCCAGGCAATTTAAAAACATCTTACTGATTTTTTTTATTTGTTTCCATTAAAAATATAAATGCAACAAAATTTAATCCTCTCTATTACCAGCAAGTTAAATTCAGTTGCTCTAAGAATGAATAAAGCAAATTAACATACAATAAAATCTTAAAAACAATAAAAAGGTTTTCAGGATACCAGACCATATGGGTCTCTAAAAGTAACATATGTACATTTCTGTGCAATAGAAAAACTACATTAAAGAAAAAGCTAAAAGCATTACATATGTTTCAAATATATCCTTCCTGTTTGAAATTATAGTTAAGAAGTGGAAAATATTTATAAACATAATTATAAGAAAACAGTATACAGTTTTAAACTGAAATCTAAAACTAATTAGTAAGAACTACAAAGAATGAGGAAAACTATTTACATTATTAAGATATTTTTTTCGGGGTGGGTGGGGGTGTTGATTCTGAAATGTTTTTCCCGAAATAATGACATTGTCAATTTATAACAAAGAATCTAATCAAGAAAATTTAAGAGGCATTAATGTCAAAATGTCTATATTTTGCATCCCAAAAAGCAATTGAAAACAAATTGGCAACAGTATTAAAAGAAAAAGAATTTTTAAAATTGAAATGTTTCTTTATATTAACATTTTTAATGCAAACATATGTATCAAAAGTGACAATTCAAAGATATGCTACATGGAATTCAATACACATTACTAATGTTTTTAACATAAACAGATTTGTACATTCTTTGCTAAAAGAAAGTATATCAGCATCAAAACAGGAAAGAGATCAATGTCTCACCCGTGTGGCAGCTGAAGTTCATCTGGCACCTTTGCGAATGTCACAATATATACCAACTGAGACAACTCATAGGTGCACAATAAATTTAAAAAAAAAAAGCAAGCACATCAGAGGAATTTAAATACAACTTCTCAGCAATAAAAGAAATTGATGACTACAACAAACGATATACAGATGACTATATAATTTATTTTATAAGTTTCTTAGACATTTTCTTCTTAACCCTTAATTCCCAACACTTTTATTTATGGACAGTTAGATTTGCAATTGAAAACAAATTTGCATCAGTGTTGAAAGAAAAAGAATTTTTAAAATTGAAATGTTTCTTTATATTAATATTTTTAATGCAATTAAGATTATCACAATCCATTTTTTATTTATTTATTTAACTTAGCAAGTTATGATATATTCCCATGCAGTTTTAAAATAATACATATCATTTCAACAGATAGCTAAATTTGTAGGTCTAAGTATTGTGATTTTGAAATTTTTTAAAAATGCTATTGATTTATTTTAATGTAATGAATTAGTAATGAATGAATAAAATAAATAATAAAGTAATAAAAGAAAAAAGCACTGAAAGAATATAAAAATTTTTAATTTGAAATTTTATATGAAAGAAGTCTATAACTATAAAATTTAAAAATAGTATTCCAAATATTTAAAAAAAAAAAAAATGAAATTTTTTCCCCAGATTTCTTTAAATTGCAGTATTTTTAACCATTTACAAAAATATTAATTGAAATTTGTATTTTAAATTAATTTTACCATTTGCAAGTTAACTTGCATACTACAATATTATGCGAAATGCTATACATCTACTAATTACAGCCCATGCATGAAACTTCTATCAAAATTATGTAAATGAATAAATGAGTGTCTTGACTAAGAGCTAAAATACTCAATACAATAATCAAATCAAATTCCAATTTAAGAAGTAATAGGCACTTTCAAATACTTTTTTAAGCAACCACATTACAAAAATTAATTAAAATTACCTATTGCTAAGATTGGCATGGAGCAAAATTGAGACTACATAAAAAGATTTTGTAATGTATATTTCATAAAAATATACACATTACTACAAAAATTTAGTTTTCTTATTGAAAAGGAAAATGCTTAATAATATTTTAATTTGGAATAATTCAACATATTTTGATAATTGTGTCAGTCTATGAATCTATTATCCAATTCAAAAGACTAGACAAGATTATATTTTTTTCTCTTTTTTTTTAAAACTTACCATCTTTGGCTAAACCAGCAGCACCAGATGCTGCCTTGTTGAGGACCTCATCAATACTCTTCCTATTCTTCACAAAAAGTGGTTGGATGACACGGTTGTACAAAATGGTAGAACCATTGTTAGCAAGTGGTGCAAAACACCAGATCAAGAACAGGCACTACAAGGGAAACAAAAGATAATATATATAGAACATTTCAGCTAATAAAAACGATAAGATATGACATTTAATGGTTTTACATATTTCAAATGAGTGATATACAACATAAAGGAAAATTACCCAAAATCAAATTCAGCTTTCTCATTTAAGTGAACAAAAATATGATCAACTTATTCAAAAGACACCATCGAAAGTTCCGAAAACAATCGTGATGCAGAAATCTGACATAATTTCAAATAATTAAGAATATTATTGAGATGCACACACAGATATGCATACCTTTAAAAAATGGTAAATTATTCTTTGATTTAATCAGATAAGAAGTTTGAAGATTTTATTTAAACTGATATAACCAAGAAGTTGATTTTATATATTTTAATGATATATCTATAGAAAATTAATGTGTCCCTAAAAAAGAAATCAAACACACACACACACAAAAATCAAAACACTCCTGATAAGCTGAAAGACAATTCAAGTAAAAAAATACAAGCAGCCATATTATAATGATATTCTAGTTGTCATAGCAAATATAAATAAAATACTAAGTATTAAGTAACAATGTATGAACAATATATATAATATTATAAAACTATTACTTTAAAATACATTAGAATCATATTCAGCACTATTCAACAACACAAAGTAATTAGAATGTCTCTAATACATTCAATGCGAGTTCTGGACTCTAATATATACTTGAAGTCGTTGCAGAATAATGCCTTAAAAATATGAAAGGAATATTTTTTTTTTATATAAATTATAACATCATTTTTAAATTAATACTGAAAAATTTAATCTGAATTTTGAAACTTGATTCAAAATGGATTTTAACTGTATTTAACAATTACCTTATTTTTCTACTATATGTTGATAATAAAATGTGTAAATCAATTAGGGAAGGGAGGGAGGGAAACAGGAATTGAAAATATTTGCAAAGTTATAATTTCTTATTTTATTTGGTAAAGTAATTAATCAGCAAGCTAAATAAAAAAAAGTGATTACAATGTAATCTTAATATAAGGGGAAAAGAAAGCTCATGATTTCAGAAAATTATCTAAATAATTAGTATCAATAAAGATAAAAAGGAAACAAAGACCTTTTCAATTTTTTTTGTAACATACTATCGGGTACCCAACGTGTTGTTGCCGCAGAACAAATAAGTTAGAAATAACATTTGAAATAGCTATCTTGTTTAATTAGAAATGATAGAAAGAATGATATTTATTTCCTTATCAAAAATTAATACATAAATCAAAATTTAATTATATATAAATGAAAAGTATAAATAATATTTATTACTTTTTTATACTAGTATAGTTTAAGGTAGTTTATTTTTTCCCTGTCCGCAGCAAACACAAATAAATCTGATTCATGAGCATCCAACAAACAACCGGCCATGTCAAAAAACATGGATTTTCTAGGTTCAAAGCAATAAGTTGGCATTTTATCGCAATCAGATAAATGGCACAGCAGCGCATAAAATACAAACAAAAATTCATATTTATAAATTAGATTATGCATAAAAATTTGAAAAGAGCCAATTTATGGTAATCATAATAAAATGTATAAAAGAATTGTAATCTTTGCATTTAGAGTCTTCTTTTACTGTTAAATGCTCCATAGCTACTGTCTGCCAACTTAATCCTATCTTTGGTAGAATGATATAAGAAGCCATGCATCAATCATTGACAAGGCCACTGGTACCTCATAGAGAATATAACTGTGATTGATCATGATTACCTTCGCCTCTACTTTTGAGCCATGCTTTTAAAAGCATCCAAATCAGGATTCTGTCAAACGGGCCATTTTGTGGCAAATATAAGCTGATAAGATTAATCAACAAAGAATGTGGTACTTGTTAATTTTTGCTGTCTTTGCAATAAACAGCTAAAAAATGTAAATCATTCTCAACATCCTCACATCATATATACAACGAAGCCTGTATATCTTGCCATAAACTGATAACCACCAAGTAAACAAAAGAACAAAAGATTTTAAGCATCTTATCTATACTTATAATAAAGCTCAATGTGTGTGTGTGTGTGTGTGTGTTGGCGCTCTACAGACCAGACCATTCAACCTACAGCTACCAAATTTGGCAGGTGTATACCTTGGAGGCCGGGAATGTGCACCTGGGGGTTATTTTTTCGAATTTTTAACTAGAATTTTATTTATTTAAAAATTAAGCGAAATTTTGACATGTTTCTGCTATAACTGCCGAAAATATTACCGCACAAAAAAGATTTTTACATGAAGTTAAAGATAAAAAATTTATCTTTTAAATGATACTACTGTTTTAATCTTAAAATTAAATTTCTATTTTTAATGAATTTTTAAATAAATATTTTAACTATGTTTTTCAATAATTTTTTTCGTCAAAAATAAAAATGAGGATTAAGCACGTTTCGCATTCCTGAGAAAAAAATAGCTTTTTTCAAAGTGTTGCCATCACATTCATTAAAGCTCTAACTGAAAATAAATTAAATCTTTTTGGAAATGAAATCTGCAAAATTATAATTTTTGGCAAGTGTCTGTAAGAAATGAAACAAATATGAAATATTATTTTTTCTAAAAAATAAATTCAAGAAAAATTATTTTATGATCTTTTACACTCTCTATACAGGATGTTTATTCAGTCCCCGATCCATTTTGATATTTAATGACTCATAAAATAATGAAGATGTAAACAAACTTATGGCATTTATTCATGGAATAACTCATATATTTTCCTTTTCAGGTTTGAATATTTTTACTTTTGTAAATATCGTCTGCGCGTGTTTTTAATTTCAGATAATTTCATTTTCCAGTCTAAATATCTTCTAAATATCGTCTGCTTATTAATTGCATTTTTCTCTCTTTTGTTTTTGGCAACTATTGAAATGTTATGTTTACTTTTGATGTGTTTCTTCTATGTAGTACTTTTGTATGTGATGTTTTATTCGATCGGATATTAAGGAGAATGCATACACCAGAAGAGAAAGCACAGATTTTATGGTGGTCATAGAGTTAATTTCCAATCAACTAAATCACTGACTTTTAAGAGTTAATTTCAAATCACTTAAACTGACTGATTTATGAAGATTTGAATATTCAATAAAAAAAGGATAATTTTAGATTTTTCATCGATCGTTTCAAAGAAAATACGCCAATAAGCACGCAGGTTTTTGAAGATTAATTCGCCTAAGATTATGAAAATGGTGAGTTTTTCTAAATTTTTAACATTTAAAACTTCATAAATAATTCTTAGTTGATCGTGGAAAATAGAAACATTCATTCATTTATTTAAAATTTGGTGTATCCAGAAAATTCATCAGAATATGATACCTTACTGCATTAAATTTAGACTTCATAATTTTTGAAATATATTTATAAGCAGGAACAAAATATTATTATTGATTTCATTTCAATCCTTTTGAAAGCAAAACTAAAAACTGAATTTTATACTGAATCTCAGAAATTTTTGTTCAATTATTGTTTGAGATATTACATAAACTATGAAAAATATTTTGTAGTTAACGTAAGACTTAAATACCGAGCGATTCTGTTTGCAATACTCATATTCAATAATAATAATAATTAATAAATAACAATAAAGATGATTAATAAAAAAAACGCTTGGTTTTATTAAAAAATATCTTAATATTAATTGCAATTTCGTCATTTACATTTTAAATTAAAATTAAAGTTTTACCGGAAATGCCAACAAATTAGCAAAATATATATAGTAAATTGAACGAAACCATCTAAACAACAGTATAAGTTTGGTATGACTATCAAAATTTGAAGATTAAAAATGTTTTGTTTGAGAATCCTTTAAGAGACCAGTTACTTAAAATATTTAATTGAAAATTGTAGCGAGCGGTAATACTGGCGAACCGGCTGGTCGCCAAAGGCGGCTAGTATATAATAGAGCTTGGCATAATCTAAAAATTGCCAAGCAAACCCACAAATACAATTATCTTAGTATCTTGTATCGTGAAGCTTTGCAATCTCAGAAATCGACAAGTAAAGGTTGGAGGCTATAAAAAAAGTACCAAAATTGTTTTGAAGGTCAAGCATGGCTAATACATGAAAAATATAAATTCTACAATATCAAACAATTAAAACTTTTATTATATTAATAGCAATTGATTTATATTATGGAATCCTTTTAATTTTCTAGAACATATAATACATAACCTCAGAAACAAATTTTGTAAATAGAATTCCTTGATATTCTGAGTATAATAATGACTTTTGTTACATTAAGCTTAAAAGTGAACATTTTAGTATATAAATATCGAGCCATAATCTGGTATGGTTTAAAATTAAATGTAGCACATCTTTACGTATAATGGCTAAAGCAGTCAAATTTTCTCTAAGAAGTATATGAGCAAGAAATAAAAGCATGTATCAATGTATAAATTGGCAATAAGACATTCCAGCAGCAGCAGCCAACTATCTAAGTTATACTAATTCATTTAATCCTCACAATTATTAATTCATTCTGCAACTGAACAGCCAGAAAATTAATGCTAAACTATCATTTAAGAGGTTACAAATATTTATGTCATTTCTATCTTAAAGTAGTATTAATGATATAGAAACTTTGTTTCGTTGCACAAAATGTTGGCTCAAATATCAAACATAAAACTGACTTCTCTAAATTATTTATATTTCATAAAACAACTTTCATAATTTATTTAATCTTGAATATTTGCTCAATTAAAAATGAAGATTGAAGTTGACTGTTACCAATTTTTTTAAACTGACATTTTTTTAAATTTTAATTTCTAATCTATATGATCACACAAAGATAAAAAAAAAATAACCAATGCAATTTAAATAATTTGAATTTATTAAAATATCAAAAATTTCTCAGACACTTTTGAGGCATTTATGTAATAATTTAAGAAAATATTGTCAGTTATATAATTAGATGTTATATAAAGTTTAATCTCTTCAAATAACATAATTAGGTATTATTAGCTACAGATAAAAGGAAAATTTTGCTGTATAAATTATTTTTAAACAGAAAAATTATTAAAATAATCCAATTATATGTCTACTAGTTTCATAAAACTGACCTCCTTTGTCCTCACTTCTAATCACAAAAACTGCATACCTTCATAATGGATCATTATTACTTAAATAATGTGCTTCATAAATAACAAAATATCTTATTCCTTATAATTATTTTTAAACACCATATAGTGAAAAATAGCTAAATTTTTTATTTGTTACCTAACATATAAATATTTTTTTTCCAAGCATGATTTAATATTTTAAAATAATACTCCTTTCTAAACACTGAGATTTCCCTCCAATGAGTTATAATGAGTCATACAAGTAACATATTGACTCATCTAGATTTACCCTCAGTGAAATGACTCAGATTAGCTTTCTAGGTACATATCTGTGCAAGGAACCATTTATTATAAAGGCACAGAACAGAAATGGGGGGGGGTATAACAACAAAAGGCATATTAAATTTGCAGCAATACTTTTTAATTATAACTTCTCCTTCCAGCAAATAAAAATAAATTTTCTTGAAAATTGCAATTCAGTTTTTTTTAAATTGTTCTCAACACTGTTGCAGTAATCAATTAAAATTTTTGTCCATGGATATTAACAAAAAATACAATGAGAATTAAAAATACTACTTGTGCTCAGATACATTCTCTATTTTGTTTTGATAAAATCAAATAGAAATCTTAGTTTAAAAATTAATTTTAGAATTCAATAATAGTCATTTTTAAAAGAAATGCTACAAACAAAATGTAATTTTTCAGTTATTATGAATTAATTTAATATAGATGGACTAACTTTATATACACCACTGAAAAAAGGCTCCTATGAATTAAATTGGAATTAATTCTCTCTGGTATTAAAAGTTCCCTTTCTAAGAACATTGTAGGAAAGATAAGCAAACAGGGAAATGTTCACTTTTATTGACATTTAAATGCTAATGAAGTTAAAGAAAGTTAAGCAATCCTTATTTTATGCTTAAATAGTTCTTCTAATTATATGACACAATTGAATTTCATTTACAACACCCATTTATTTGAATAACTCCTTTTGTGCATTTATCTTATGACCAAAATGAAATTATACCATAAATAATACCATATTAATAAAATAAAATTATACATTAAAAAATATCAAATAAGAACAAATTTTATGACATCAAATAATAAATCATATTATTGTGAAAAGAAATAGTTAACATAATCAACACTTACCTTTAATAGCCAGTAAAAAGGAATGAAGGAGACAATGAAGTCGCAAAAGAAATCAACAATGGTAAAACAGGCATAGGTAACCCAGTAAGTCAACCACTTTGTATCATCTTCCTTGCTACTAGTTTCCAGAGCATTAATGCTGTACATATTAAAGGAAATAAAGCTTTAATTATGCTTGCTATTAAATGTAACTTATTATTAAAAGTTCTAACATACTTTAGTAAGTCATAATAGTAACATCCAATATATATATATATATATAATGATTGAAATACAATTACCTATAACTGATAATGCATGAAAAAATTTATATAATGAAGTACAGCAACATGCTATAAAACAATAAGATGCAAAAAAATTGAAAATAAGACTTGGATATTTTAAGTAAAAATGACATAAATTTCTGTTTGAAATACACCTTGATGAAAAGATTTATTATAATAATAATAGCAATAAAAATGTAAAATAAATGTTTTAAAAATTTAATTAAATATAAAACAACAAATTAAATATAAAAATACAACAATCCAAATAAAAAGAAAATATTACCACGATCATTTATTAATATAGAAATTTGCATACAAAATCAAATATACAGCTTATGCCTATATGAATATATCTACAATGCATTGTCTTTTGAATACATGCATATAAAACCCATTAAAGGAAACAGATAGTTGCAATTCTACTTTTTTTAAACATCTTGGAGAACTAGGTATAAAAATCTCTTGTAATTTCATGTTATTCACAAGTATATATGCAGTTTGACTTACTGAATTACAAAAACAAAAACTAATGAACATTCACAAATCAACAAAGAAATAAATTTGAAGGCTTTTTTGAACTAGCAATCTAAGTTTTATAATATCTTAATAAAAAATATGTATCTCTGAGAAAACACTTTTTAAAAATAAATTTATAATTCTAAATATTAAAATTTTCTTTAAGTAATGTTAACTTCAAATAAAATAATTTATTATAAATTTTATAAAAATTAAAATTGAACTTTAATTACTTTTCGCCAAGTAAATAAATTTTTATTTTATTATTTTAAAAAATTATGTTGAGTGTTTTATTATTTCTAGAAATTTTGATGATATTTTCTCTTCATGGTTTACTACTTTAATTTCATTTATTCAATATTTTCATCATACTTCCAAATAAAGAATTCTGTGTTAATTTTGTTTGTTCTTTTTAAAATTTTGGTTCTTGTGCATGAATCACATGGTTGTGATTAATCACCAAAAATGCAATATTTAATTGAAAAAAGATGTTAATTTATTGACCATATCTGCAATCATACGTGGTTAAGCCTCAGGCTTGCCAATTGCATGTCGTCAATACACAAGTACTGATATTTTATAAAGTCAATGACTATGAAAGAAACTTATTTTTAATTTTATAAAATTAGGAAATACTTAAAATTTTACATAAATAATTTACTTCAAAATACTAATAAGTTGTTGCAACACAGATAAATCTCAGGGTGTTTACAAATATTAATAGTGGCCATTTCAAATGCTGCAAGTAATATTTAGCATTACAAATAATAATAAGCATTCTGTTATATAGCCCAGTGAAGCTTGGCCACAAGAATAAGTTTTTATAACAGATATTCATGGGCTATAATAAAAATATATAGCTTTTACTAAAACTAAGTTTAATTTAAAATAAAGGATTTATTTACTGTACTGTTGACCTTTCTCTTTACATCCTCTGGACTACCAAGTAAAATATCAGCTCAATTATTGTTACATTTAACATGCATCACAACATTTGTCTCATTTTGATAAAACAATATAATTATATTACAATAAGATTCTGTAAAAAATTTCCATTCCCTTGTAATAATCATGTAAACAACCAATTTTTTTGTAAAAATTTACTAAATTTAACTAAGTAATATTTTCAAAAACTAACAATAAAAACAGTATAATAGTTTCATTATAGGAGCAATTTGACAAATTTAAGCATACTAAGCTTATTTTTTCCCCCATCCAATGCATCTTTAAGTATGAAACAGTAGAGTACTCAAAAATTTCAAAAAAATAATAATATAGTTGATTTTTCAAATAAAATTTCTCAAACTCTTATTCAAATCCTATGTTATTGAGAACAGATGATAAAAGAACATATAAAAAATATTTTCAACACAGCCAGAAATTGCTTGCATAATTATATTAAATAAACCATACAAGGTTTGTTTTTTTTGAGAAAAATTATTAAGAACTAAAATTTCAATCATAAATGACAACTCTTTTTCCTATCCAATTATATAAGACAGAGCAAATAGTAAAATACTCACGAAATATATGCTGGATAAGCAACTCCAACAAGATTACAAATTAATTGAGCTCCCCGTCCAAGAATCATATATAGAGCCCATAGGGACATAAGTCCTGCAATATTTACACATATATAGAAGAAAATCAAATCATGTCATACAAAATCAGGCCTAAGTGAAGATTAGTGTGCACCAGCTGTTTGTCGCCAATAGTGCAACCCATCGGATGCCTCTTAGAGCAACCGTACTGCTGTTTTGTTTACTACTTTTTGCAATGGTTGAGTTGTACATAAACTACAATTACATTATGAAAAATGTTTAATTAAAAATATTAAAAAATATCGATTAAAGATTTTAATTTTGTTCTTTATTATAACTAAAATTTATTAAATAAAGAAAGTTAAGCTTATAATTAAAAGTTATTTTCTTCTTTCTTTTTTTTTAAATGCGAATACAAACAGAATATTTATTCTTTTGCAATTTTTAATTGTCAGAATGCGCTTTAAAAAAATCGTCTGCATTCTCATTTTAAAAGACAGCTGCAATGGAATTTTTCGCAGTTCTCATAATTCTTTTGGTGTTATAACGGTTGGTTCTCTTCATAATTTGTTATGTCGGGAGTATTTCAAGCCCGTAGAATGGATGAAGGGTGAGTTAAATATGCATATATATATATATATTTTACAAGTTGATGAAGTTAGGAAACGATGCTTGTTTGAAATTTTGTATTGAGAATGTTTCGATATCGAACCGGCAGAATGGATGAAGGACGAGTTAAATATGCATATATATATATATTTTACGAGTTGATGAAGTTAAGAAAGGATGCTTGTTTGAAATTTTGTATTGAAAATGTTTTGATATCGAACCGGCAGAATGGATGAAGGGTGAGTGGAATATATTTTTTCACGAGTTGATGAAGGTGGAAAAAGTATGTTTGTTTGAAATTTTGTATGGAGAATGTTCCAATTGCTTATTTCTCTGTTTTTTCTTTTCTCTTGGTTGTGTACTATTTCTGTTATCCATACAGTTTATGTAGAATGTGCTAGCGAAGCCGTAGGATGTTTTTTTAAGTTAAAAAATTCTGCCCGGTGCCTTCTACAGATGCCAAAGGCATCAGGCGGTATGAAAAAAAAAAAAAAAAAAAAAAACAATACTTATCAGTTAAAAGTTATTAGATGGTGGGAAATGGTAACCGTAACAGTTTCGCGGAAGTATTTGTTTATTTTGTCCGCCATCTTTATTGGCAACTTGGCATTGTTGGTGCAGCTGGGTGCACACTAAAATTCACCTTTACCCAAAATCACTAAGTTTTTACTGCAATATACATTTAAGATAGAAAAGTCTAACAGTGCAAACAAAAGCCAATTTATTGAATATTGGCTATTTATTTTTTTAAAAACAAATAAAAATTTTGCAAATTCTCAAATTTCAATACTTTAGAATTCAAATACATTTCAATCAGAACTCTTACAAAATTCATATACCTTGTATGACATCTTAACCTTTAAAAGTGCAAGAAAACATGAAATAATGTTAAGTATTCTTTTCATTATTCTATAATTACATATTAGGTAACTGTGTGATACATTGTTCAATTTCATAGAACAAATCAATGCATACTTTGAAAAAACATTTTAAATAAAAAAAGTTTTATTCAATTTCAGGAAAATTAAAAAAAGAAAGAAATGTCCAGATACTAGACATACTACTACTACTAATAATAATAATAACGGCCCGATTAAAGACTAAACAGAATACGGTACAAACGTCAAACTATAATTTTTTTAAAACAATAAATTGCTATATATGCTAACTTAATCGTATTCTTTAGTTGAGATAACGCATTAAAATTTTCTATACTAGTATATTAATTATGAGATGATATATATAAAAATTTCATGACAAAATATATTTATATCAGTAAATTACCCAGAAAGTATCTTTTTACACTATTTTTATTTCCGTATTTTCCGTTCCTGTAATTTATTAGTCATTTTCTTACCCGATTCTTAGCTCAAAAGTATAATGCACAAACATAAAAAAAAATTAAAAAAAATCGGGGATTAAAAACGTCAACAAAATTATGACACTGAAAGTCATAAGGATATAAGAAATACACATCAAGATTTCAAATCATGCTAGTATTGCTACCATAGCTAAGTATTAGCCGATGAACTTCAAACAAATTTATAAAGTTAAAAGTAGTATTAAATTCATTTGCCCTACACAACTTAAGTTCAGAATTCACCTGAGAATTCATAAACAAAAAAATTTACTCCTTTAAAAGAATGTTTCCTTGAAGTGTGCTAACATATTTTCCTTTTATCAAATGAGAAAAGAAAAAAATTTATAAACGCTGCATTTATTTGCTAAAATAAGAAGGATTTTTTTAAATTCAGTTTTATCTTTTTAAACGGTCAAACATGGCGTCTCGGTGAAATAATAATTACCAAAAATATAATTACTAAAAAATTAGAAAATATTTTATAATATTCCTGGTATTGGGATTTAAATAAAGTTTTATGTAACATTTCACGAACAATAAATTTTTCCTCCGATCAATAACCCGGCAAAATAATATTTCCGATAAATATAAGTGTTTTGAACACTAATCCTGGAGCTTTAAAAGAAAAAAACTTTTTTTATTATTAAAACTATCTAATATTTTATTACTGCGAACACCATCCAAGGAGGAAAAATCATACTTACCTACGGCTAAATATACACGTTTAACACCAATCGCCTTTTCAGCTTTTTCGAAGTATTCATTTATTTTGTTCTTCTCATGCAATTTCTTATCTAAACGATCTAAATAACCATTCAATACAGCAGACATTTTTAATTAATTAATGGATGAAAGAATTAAAACTAATAATACCACAATTTTTACAGTGAATACAAAGATATGGAAAAGTCCGTTGACAAAGGGGAAGGTAACATTCAAACAAGGTAGTTACACGAACAAATCACATGCAAGGAAGAAGTAGCTTGTTGAGAAACATTCATCTGCTGCTTGTGACAATATTTCTTTGATCACGTGTTATGATCGATAATGACTACTATTTTTTCCGCATTAAAAAAAAGAAAAAAGAATGTATATTTCCAAAAATTATACTGAAAGCATATAATGCAAATACATGGTGCATTTTTTTAAAATGTCGTCATTAGAATCATGTTATTAAAAATTAATCCTTCTTTAAATTTTTTTTGTTGATGTCGCACTAGAGTTTCATATAGATGATTTAAACAAAACGAAACTAAAATTTAAAATTTGTATTCTGGAAAGAAAGACTCGAAGATGATACGAAATGAAAATTAATACCTAATCTGAAACTTGAATCTTAAAGCTTATTTTATGGTTCGTAATAATGTATTCATTTTCACTAAGATCTCCAAAAATTCTGTTGTAAATTGAAAATGATTGTTGGACTATGCGTTCATATATATTTGAATACAAGGTAATACAAAATAAATAAAAGAGTTTTTAAATATATGGACTGTTGCTAAGTAACGAATTATAATCGCCGTATCCAATAATTATGATACTGGGTCAGAGAAAACAAATACTTGTACAATACTTGAGCAGAACAATCTAAATTGATTCTCATATCAAAATGACCGTGAATAAAGTTTCAACGACCAGTATTCGCAGGACAGATTTTTTTATTTTTTAATAGGCAGAATAGACTTAAAGTCACTGAGCTGTGTGGAGCCCTGGCAGATCGATTCTTATTAATCCAGTTACCTAATAAATAAATTTGTAAAAAAATGCAAATTCTATGAAATGAAAAATATTAAGATTGCAGTGTTTGTCTGCATTGCTTTATTTATGAATTGAAAAATAATTGATTACTTTTTTTATAAAAATATATTGGAATATTAATTACTCATTTCTGATTATGTAATGCCTCACTTGACAGATCCTGCAAAATAAATAAACTTGTGGTGAAAACTTATAAGCTTATTATTATATATTATAAAATCTATTATTTTTTACATTTATCTTTAAAACTGAATGGTTTTATCTGTATAAAAATAAATCTTTAAACAATAATTGTATTAAATTTTTCAAGAATTTCATTGCTCAATCATTTTTCTGCATTATATTAAAAATTGGCCGCCTTTGGCGACCAGCAGGTTAGCCAATCTTAATACTCGTTAAAATTTTAATAATTAAATATTTTATGTAATTCCTACTTTAATAGCTTCTCCATTAAAATATTTTAAAACTTCACATTTCAATTCACTCATAATATTATAAAGGCCTTCAGTCATAACGTAATCTGTATCTCTCTAATTTTCTGTTACCTCTCGTAGAATTTATGCTTTAAATTAAAGTGGAAAGGATGAATCTGCAATTAATATAATAATATTTTTTACTGAAACAAAGCATTTTTTTTGTAATATGATTATTGAAAACAGAGTCACTGAGCATTTAAACCTTATGGGCACTAAAGAATATCTTTCTTAATTTATGTAATATCTCAATAATTTGTCAACAAAATTTTTTCAGATTCATCATGAGCAGGTCTATTAATTAACAATGTTTAATTTTAAATGCATCAAACACTAAGAAAATAAACAGAATCGTTTAAAATAATCGGTCGAAAACAGGCAAAAAAAAAATTACTTAAAAAACGATGAACTTAAACTAACATAAATGCAATTTAATTACAAATGCATAAAACTAACCTAAAAATAATTTAAATCAAGTCCGCTTCTGTTGAAAATAGATGTCAACAATCAGAACACAATGCGCATGCATGAAGTTTCAACGCCAGTTATGGTAACGCAAATGCGTGCATTTTTCTACTACAGTTGGGGTAACGTCATGCAAATTTGAAATTTTTAATCTCCTTTATTCTGTTTTATTTTCATTCAAAAGTACTTCAGAATGAATCTGAAAGATCGATTAATTAACAATGTTTAGTTTTAAATGCATCAAACATTAAAAAAAAAAAATAGAATCCTTTGAAATAATCGGTCGAAAAATGTTAAACCTAAGCCTCATGAGCGTGGGAAAAAAATGCTGAAGCCTTACTCATTTGGCGGTGGGGAAAATGAAGATTTTTTGGCGGGAAAGTTGGTTTTTAATTAATAATTAAAATTCTAATTAAAATTTCAAAAAAGGGGCCACAGGTGCACATTCCCGACCTCCACGGCAAATTTGGTAGCTGTAGGTCAAATGGTCTTTTCTGTAGAACGCCATTACACACATATTGAGCTTTATATAAGTATAGATAAATAAATAAATTGTTAAAATAAAAAATAAGCTGGTGCAAATCATTAACATGTTGATTAGGTTAAAATTCTAAGTGTGAACTATGTTGACAAGGTATTAAAATAGGAACCTCATAATGTAGATTGCCTGGAGCCGCAAAATGTCTAAATTCACCATTGAATCGGAGTCATTTCATGGCTCCAGGTAGAAAACTAACGATAAAAACAAGCATTTTGATTCAGAAATCGATCAATCGATCCGTCATATTGCTTCAATATATTACAAGGTTATGTTTTGCTCCGAGAAATAGGGTACAGATTCTTGGATTTTTCTCTCTGGATTCTTGGGAATCAGTAACCTTCGCGAGATTAAGAAAAATGCTACCGTTTAAAAATCAAAAGTTGATGAGAATTTTAAATCCTCCACAGTATGCCAGATTCAAAGAACTTGCATAATTGTCTTAAATTTAGACTTGTTTCCGACAATATCAAAGATACTTTTGTGTTGCGTAAAAATTGACTCAAATTTATGATGAAATTTTTCATGATCTTCTTGCTTATGATCATTTCGTCTGGTGCTCCCAAATTTCAAAACAGTGATTCCATCATTTTCTATCATTAAGAGAAAGCGTGTCTTTTCCTATATAATATACGCTTTCTCTTAACTGACAGATGACCTTTCAATTTCAAATCTGAATGACCTTTTAATTTTTAGTTTTCCAATTTATTCAAATGCGTCATCATGATCTTCTACATGAGTTCAAAATAGTTATTAACTGTCCATCATCTTTCACCTCAGCTAAGAACGCTTTCTTTCTGGCACTTTTTTACTCCGATTACCTTCGGTAATTCATGTGGAAATCTCACTTTTCAACAAATTCTTTTAGGAAGAACTGTGTCCTATGTTCTTTTGTTCTATGTAAAATGTAAAATTAAAAGTTATATTCAAGTTCATTCAATTTAGATATGGTGGTGCACGATTCTCTCTGAATTATTAGTAGTTCATCGTAACTTTGATTTCGTGACTTATTGCCCGATGGGGAAAAAGATAGCTGAGATTACACCACATTATCAGCCCTATTAACACAAGTTATTGTACGATATCACCACGATGTTGTTCAATATTCTCAACACCAGCTAATATCCAATATCGTAATAATGCTGATGGACATTTTATACAAATAGAGCAGACGTCCTTGCGACTCTCGCTGGCTAGTTTGACTCCTGACTACATATGTAATTCAAGTATAAAATAAAATAGATTTTAATTCCTCCAATGAGTGTTTAAGTAATAAAACTAAATTTTTTTAAAGATTTTTTTAATTAACTATTAAAATGTAAGCTTTAATTATCGAAAAAAGTTCCTGACTTAAATTTGGCAACGAGACACATTCTGATTAAAATTTTGTTTACTTCTGAATGTAAAAGGCTTATTTATGCCATCTCGTAAATAAATGGTATTTAATATCAATTTCCGAATTCCTCTGATCATTGCATGGGCAACAGTCTGAAACACGGGTTCCAAAATCTTCCCGGCGTATATCTTCGAGATTTGAGAAGGAAAACTCGGCTACGTTTCAGATCCATTTTGACAACAAAGAAATCTGGACAAGGAGTTGTGATGAAAAAAGATCCTGACGAAGAAGCGGTTACTGAATTAAGTTAGTTTTTTCATAATCAATAATTTGATTTGAAAAGCAAACAAACTTTCAGTAACCATTTGATCACTGACCATGAATATCTGATTTATAAATTGCATTTAATGATACTGTATTCACACCTTATGCTAAAAAAATAATCTTTCAGACTCAGTTCTATAATATAGTGCTTAATAACTTGGAATTATAGTAAAATTCATTTCTTTTATGACAAAGCATCTCAAAACCAGTTAATGCGCAAGATCATAAGAGGAATTTTCATGTACGATGATTACGATTTATGTACGATTTTTAATTTATAAGATGAGTGTCTAAAACAGGTAAAAGTGAATTTTAGTGTGCACCCAGCTGCGCCAACAATGCCAAGTCACCAATAAAGATGGCGGACAAAATAAACAAATACTTCCGCGGAACAGTTACGGTTACCATTTCCCGCCATCTAATTAGGACTTTTTACTGATAAGTATTTTTTTTTTCATACTGCCCGGTGCCTTTGGCATCTGTAGAAGGCACCGGGCAGAATTTTTTAACTTAAAAAAACATCCTACGGCTTCGCTAGCAGGGGGAGCGGGAACCTAGTAGCTTCGCTAGCACATTGAACATAAAGAGTGTGTGGATAACAGAAACCGTACATAACCAAGAGGAAAGAATAAACGGAGAAATAAGGAATCGGAACATTCTCCATACAAAATTTCAAACATACTTTTCCCACCTTCATCAACTCGTAAAAAAATATATTCCACTCACCCTTCATCCATTCTGCCGGTTCGATATCAAAACATTCGCAATACAAAATTTCAAACAAGCATCCTTTCCTAACTTCATAAACTTGTAAAATATATATATATATATGCATATTTAACTCACCCTTCATCCATTCTACAGGTTCGAAATACTCCCGACATAACAAATTATGAAAGGAACCAACAGTTATAACACCAAAAGAATCACGAGAACTGCGAAGAATTCCATTGCAGCTGTCTTTTAAAGTGAGAATGCAGACGATTTTTTTTAAAGCGCATACTGACAATTAAAAATTGCAAAAGAATAAATATTTTCTGTTCGTATTCACATTAAAAAAAGAAAGAAGAAAACAACTTTTAATTATAAGCTTAACTTTCTTTATTTAATAAATTTTAATTATAATAAAGAACAAAATTAAAATCTTTAATCGATATTTTTTTAAATATTTTTAATTTAACATTTTTCATAATGTAATTGTAGTTTATGTACAACTCAACCATTGCAGAAAGTAGTAAACAAAACAGCAGTACGGTTGCTATAAGAGGGATCCGATGGGTTGCAATATTGGCGACAAACAGCTGGTGCACACTAATCTTCACTTAGGCCCTAAAACATTTAGAAATATAATGTTAGAAAATATTACAACAATGAAAGACTATTTTAAAAAAAGCTAGAATAGTCTCACTTAAAGTTCCTGGCATGCTATCCCCCTCGCTGTTATCCCCCTAGCGTAAAATTCTGGAACTTAGGTGAGGCAGCGAATACCTTGCATGGCATTAAAGAACAATAGTTACGAAATATTGATTTTCGATGTGTAAACCAACATTTATAATGAATCTAATAATCGATAATCTTTTTATAGAATCGATAATCCTTTTCTTGCATTCCTTTCTTTATCCAATATTGTCTTTACCTCCATAACTTTCATGTATAATATAACAACAGAAGTTACAGATCTTATTCCATACAGACCCTGTCTTTTCGTGAGCCAGTGTATCTGAATTTGCCTCAATAAACTCTGACACACCATGGCTTTTTTTTAAAAAAAATAACAGCAGTTTCTTAAGAATTTATTCAACACTCTATCATCATCAATCAAAACAAAAAAAAACCAGTGGTTTCATATTTAAATAATGGTTAAGAGAAAAAAAATGATTTACTGATTTCACCAAATGACCTTTGAGCAATTTATTTCATTTCTTTACTTTTTTTTTTTTTTTTTGAAAATTTAAAACATTTAGTATAAAGAATATCTTGATGCATCTATAAATATTGGAATATATTTATTTCTTCTTTTCAGATTCAAAATCTGTGGCCGAGTACATCATTAGCAACCCTGATTTCCTGGACGATCTGGTAAGGAGTCACATTTCCCAAGACAGAGTTAGAGCTTGGATTAAACAACCCACTGATGGTAATTTTTTTTTATTATTATTCTTTCTTTAACCTATTATGATATGTCAACATAAACCATTAAGAACATGTCACGATATCCCTTTGGGGAATTTGGTATTTCACTTAGATCACTCGGCGTCAAAAATGTATTTGGCAAGCCTTACACTTTACTTTTACTCTATTTGTATAACTGTCAATATTGAGTGTAGCAGAAAGTGTACATTCTGTGTTTCATTTATTTACAACAAGCGAACAAAGTTGAAAATCGTTTGTAAGTTGAACGGAACATAATTGTTATGTTTGAAGCATTATATTTCTAGTTTGGTTTTTATATTATAATGAAATGCGGTATATAAATATGTAAGTCATAGTACAAATCTGTTACTTACTAAATCTTTTGATTTTTATTGACATGAAAGTTTTGATCATTTTATAACGATATCAATTTTCAACCAGTGAGAGTGGTCTTCCAAAAACTTACTCGCATACTCTTTAATAAACTTATTATATCAGTGAGCCCTTACATAGCAATGATCTGTAATAGTTACGAAATATTAACTTTTGTCATGAATTTAGAACTTTTACTGAATCTATCGTATCATCCCTAGTGAGTTATCTGGCGATTCATCCCTGGCATGCAGTTAATAGTATTCTAAAATCGAATTTGTTTTAAATACGTTTTTCTCAACCGATTGAGAAAAAAAAATGACTTAAAACTGCATATGTAGTCACAAAATCCCACACCAAATTTGATATATTCAAGTCATTGCGTTTTTGTGTTACCGCGTTTACATGTTTCTGAAAAATAGAACAAAAGACAGTCTTTCCATTGGATTTGGCGCAAAATTTGACATGTGTCTACTTTATAAATGTTAAATTTGTTTACCAAATCTTATCTATCTAGATATCTTCGTTTAGTAATTATCGTATTTATTTATATTCGAATAGCCGGGCACTACCACCGAACGGATTTTACATTAAATTTGATAGAAATCTGCAAATTTGCAGAAAAATGCCCAACAGATAGACCGCCCAACAAATTTCAACTGTTCTAGCTCAAAGCGTTTTTAGGTTATCTTTGTCACAGGCAGAAAGATGGACACTTTCTAAAGATGAGATTTTCAAATTCAGGGAGGTCTAAAATGTGGAGATTCGTCAAAACTTAGAGTTCGAACTTTTCAACGACTACTCAACTTTCTCTATACTACCTATACTAGAAAGTAAAAACGTCAAATATATTTTTAAAAAAACGTAGCTTGAATACAACTAAACTGTTGAACAACATTTTGGGTTTACATATTCGACCAAAAGTTTCAGAAAATGTTGGCTATGAGTTAAATGAGATTGTAGAATGTAACATTAATTCTCAAGCAAAGCGCATTAGTTTGTTGAAACAAAACCATGCCTTCAAAATTTGAAATCCTTTTACTCATTAATAGTGTTACGAATTTTTTTGGATAGTCGAAGTAATATGGTGTAAAGAACGCTCAATCAGCAGGCGGCAGTAGAATAAAAACAACGACGTTTCTTTACACGAAGACACACAGGACAGCACAAAAACGACAACTATATACAGCATAGAAGACGATTATCTTTAGCCGAGATGTGCAGCATACAACAAGACTCTACTGCTGACAGTAGCGCACAGCTTAGTTCAGAACTAGCTTGACTCCGTCGCTGCTCACTAATCCCTGTAAGACCAGTTCTGCACCGTCGATTTCGACTACTCTGCTCTGTCGCTTCCGACTACAACTCCGTCTTCGGACTTTTCCGACTCTCGACTCCTACTGACTACGACTTGACTTCTCTGGCAGCTGCAGCCCCTTTTATAGGTCTCAGGAGGCGGGGCTAGAAGCCTCTCAACCAATCAGGAACGTTCGAGGCGTATCTCGGTTCCTACTGGACGGATCGGGAAAATTCTCGAAGTTTCGGGTATAATCTATTTTGGCGCCAAAGTCATCAAGTTTGTCGCCAAGCTCTGGTACCCCCGACGTGACGCCCAGACTCTGCCCCATACTGTAAAACATTCTTTCCAATGATTGAACCAACTATGCTGGGAAGCAGCATTACGGATTCGTAACAATAGCAATAAGTTCGTAATAATTTACGATCACGTCATAATCATAAGAGACCAGAATCTATTAAAATTTGGAATCAGCAATAAATTGCTCAAGTGTTTTTCGTAATATTAATAGTAGTTCATATGTTGCTTAAAATATTTTTTTGTTGTTGAATTTCATTCACAATATCTCTAATTCTTTTACAGTAGAATATCATTTAAGTATTTTTTATTAGTTTTTAAAGAATTCTCACATTTTGTTATTCCTTTCTATTTATATTAGATTTAGTTATATTCAATGATTATTTAAGTCTAAACTAAATTACATTAATGTTTTTAATGTGCAAAATGTTTGTTTAATTTTATTCATTTTTATTTAGTTTTATTCACTTTAACTCATTGTTTGTGGATCTCTTGAAATTATAAAAAAAAATTAAGAACTTCATTCATATGGGAATTTCATCTTCAATTTTTAAATATTACTGCGATTTAAAAAGGGAATTAGCCATAAAATCTCCCCCAAATTCTACCATTTTCTTTCTCAACAAGCTGGATTCTATTTGTTCGACCGATTCTTTAAAACTGTATAAATATTGTTCCTTTGAAACAAGAATTTTCTTCCGAATGAAATCTTATTACATATGGAGTTACTTATTACGTATCTTATTACATATCATACTTATGAGCTTATATTTAAGCTCATGCTTATGAATAGCACAAATATTATACCAGCATACTCTTTTAAGCGTATGTTTATAAGCTATACAAATAATGTAATAGCATATTCTTTTCCATACATATGGGATTTAGCATAATTGTCACAACATTAATTCTTTAAGACATTATTTTTTACTCTCATTTTTTGTATTAGATTCAAATTGTTTTTATATTTTTTACTGAATTCCTCCTGTAACACATGTTCTCATGCAATGACTGTAGGCCATGAACATGGGAAAAGTCCTATCAAAAGCTATACTAATCATTTTGGTAGGAAAAAAACTATCCTTCGAAAAAATAAAGGCCAAACTGATGATGTAGTCTTGATAGAATCCACACCAACTCATATGATCGGTGTTAAGAAAGTAAATTATCTTTCCTGCCTATTAACTTTCACTTATAAGCCGCAATCGCTTGTAAATGAAAGTTATCGCCAACAACTTATGCCAAAATATGTCGCTAGAAGCCTACTGAAATCGCCAACAACTTATGCCAGAATTCAACGAAATCCATTCTGAAGAAATTTGTTTGTTTGTACGTTCGACAACAAATGTGTATCAAACCTACAAAACTCAAGGAGCTAGATAATAAAATATGGTACATGGTTTCAGTATTTAAAATACAGATTCGTATCTGAGTTTGGAAAAAAATTGGTTAATGAATTGATATGTTTATATGCCTTCACATTCGCGTTCATTTAAACGCTTTAACATAGCAAGTTAGATGAATAAAATTCGGCATGTGTGTTTCTCATTAAATTGTATTTCTATGACAAAATTTAGTTATCAGTTGGTTGAAAAAAAGGCGCCCAAAATGCGAAAGCACAAAACGCTCACGCGCATAACTCTGAAAATTAAAATCTCTGCACTCGGGACATTCACAGCCTTGATGAAGGTCCAAATTTTTCATGCAAGGAGAGAGGGGGGAACACCTTAAATAAGGGAACATTCAAGAAAGTTTTTCAGCGACCACTTTCGCTGGTTCTTCTCTAAAATACACGAATTACGTAATTTCATTAAAAAAAATTTTCAGCCATCGTCTAAAGTTAAGATGACAGATGACATGTTTTTTTTTTTTGACATTTGAGGCGTTCTAATTTCATTCTAGATGACATTGGTATCACAGAAGCCGTCGACTATGAAGGCAATGTGGAGATAACAGCTCAAGAAGAAGCGGAGGAAGAAGAAGAAGAAGTCTACAAGAGCTCATCTTCTAAGACAAAGAAAAAAGAGCCTTCATCAAAAGAACTGGAGGTTAAAAAGTCTGGCGATCCCATCTCCAAAAAGTTTTCTAAAAGAATTCTGCAAGTGTTGCCAACAGGAGAGGAAGATAAAAAGAGCGAGGCTAAGTCAAAAGAAAAGATAACTGAAGATGAGAGTGCACAGGAATCGGAGAAAACAGAAGATTCAGATGCTAATTCAATAGAAGATGCGCCAAGAACAGAAAAGCATAAGAGGTCCAGAGGTGACAGCTCCTTTCAGCAACAGGTAATTAGTTATCCATTTAAGAAAAAATGGCAAATAGTTTTCAATATTAACATTGTTGTTTTTACATTGTTAGAGTTTTAGAAATTTTTAAATATTTGCTGCCTTGTGAGTAACATATTGTTACAAACCTGCAATTCGGCTTCCCAGCATAGTTTGTTCCATCAACAGAAAGAAAGTTTTACAGTCATCTGAATGGGACAGAGTCCAGGTGGCGCGTCGGAGGTCCCAGAGCTTGGCGATCATTTGACGACGAATTTGGCGACTTTGGCGCCAAAATAGATAATACCCGAAACTTCGAGAATTTTCCCGATCCGTCCAGTAGGAACCGAGATACGCCTCGAACGTTCGTGATTGGTTGAAAGGCTTCTAGCCCCGCCTCCTGAGACCTATAAAAGGGGCTGCAGCTGCCAGACGAAGTCAAGTCAGTAGTCAGAGTGCGCAGGGTGGTCGAAGAAGAGTAAGCGGAATCGACGGAGTGAAGTCAGTCCGAGTTCGAGAGCAGCGAAGAAGTCAGTAGCAGTCCGAGTTGGAGAAGTCGAAGACAGAGTAGTCGTAAGCGACGGAGTCAAGCTAGTGCTGAACTGAGCTGTGCGCTACTATCTGCAGTAGATTCTTGTTGTATGCTGCTGTTGTATGCTACACGTCTCGGCTGAAGATAATCGTCTCTGTGCTGTATATAGCTGTCGCTTTTGTGCTGTCCTGTGTGTCTTCGTGTAAATAAACGTCACTGTTTTATTTTCTACTGCCGCCTGCTGAGTGAGCATTCTCCACACCATATCACTTCCACTATCCAAACGAACCCCGGTAAAAAAAAAATTTTCGTAACAATATGATATTTTCAGAAAATTAAATTAACATATTTGAAACCAACAGACCTGTTATCACTTTACCACCCTATTTATTATAAAAAATATTTTCTCACTCCAACATTTCAACTGTACATCATGAGGACTGCCTAATAAATTCGCCAAACTTGAGCCAACCATTTAGAGAGAGGAAAATATGCCAAAAAGTTTGAGAGAAAAGAATTATATAATGTTTGGCGGGATCTGCACCATCTTTCTCTCTCCAGCTCTTTTGAAGTTCAAAGACTTTTCACATAATCATTTCAGTGTGCACAATTAACCTTCGCTTTTTCAACGATGCCTTTAAATATTATTTCTATGCTTTAAAACAGCGAAAGTGGTCTCCTAAAAACTTTATCATTTTATCTTTAATAAATGTGTTATTTAACTCTTTATACATGAAATTGTAAACTTTGAGTAAAGCCGCGAATGCCTTACACGGTATTGACAAACAATAGTTGCGCAATATTAATTTAATTAAAACTGCACGGAACGACAGATTGTGCTTCTTGGATTTTGGTTTGAAACTGGACATTCACCGAAATTTCGAAGATCGTTTCGGCCATTACAATTTCTCTTTGATTATACTTCTTATACGATAAAGTAAGACATTGCCAATCATAGCACGATTCATGAAACATTTTAAAGAAACATATTTTTGATGCAAGTAATTTAGCTCACTCTAAACAGCCCTTTTGCATCTCTTTACAGATCGCTGAGCTGAGCTGCCGCCAGCGCAAAGTGCTGATCATAACTCGAGGCCGTCTACTGTATCCAGAAGTCTACCAGTATCAGGAATTGAAAGCTTTACTGGAGAGACCTGACATGGATCGCAAATGCAGAGAACTAGAGAGGTCAGCTGATAAAAACATTATTCAGTGAGGCTTTATTATGACTATAATCTCTAAACATATGAAACGATATACGGG
>JAPMOR010092703.1:134296-153864 GCA_026543865.1 Argiope aurantia
CCACTTGATAATCTTTACTAATAATAGAGATGAATGAATGTGAATAGCTATCAAATTCGGCACATATATATATATCTTGAAGTTTGGGAGCGATTTTTTTAAATTAGAAATTTAGTTAATTAAAAATTAAGCTGAATTTTAGGGGGTTTTCCGCATTTACTTTCGAAAATATTATTGCTCAAACATAAATTTTACAGCATTCAAAATTTAAAAAATTATCTATTTTATGGTATCAGTTATATAGTCGCGGAAATTTTTTCTAAATTTTGGCAATTTTTTTCAAAATATTTTTTACTGAATTTAGGACCTTAGATTACATTGTTACCTTGAAATTCAAAACGTTTTTATTGTTTCATCAATTTTATAATTGCGTGATTTTTTTCCATTATTGAAATTTAAAAAGGAAGGATTTTGTTTACTACCTGTGTAGTTTAGGAGACGGATAAAAAAAATGATGCTATAATACTGTGAAATTTAGAAAGGAAATGAACGAGACAATTAACTTTTTTAATAGTGCTATGAATTGTAATCAATAAATCTAGTTCAGATAAATTATTATACTAATTTTCTAAGTAGATAGATATGCCAAGAACTCTTCTCTAGACTATCTTAAAGCTTTCCATTTGTCTCTTATTCCGCTATCACCCCCCATGGAAGACTTCAGTGCACACTTGGGAGACAGGGAAGGTCTGTCCTCTTTCGAGTTTATAGCAGATAAATGAAATTTGAAACTTGATACATAGTTTCAACATCTAAAGATTAGATTTTTGTCAAATTTTGAATCAAATCTGTCCAAAGGACTGACCACTTTGCCAATCTAAACTTTCACATGAATGTAAACATGATTATTCAAAAATGCAACTACTTAGGTAAATCAAATTTGATAAATGTCCTTATTAATAAAATTGCAGTTCTTTATCATATTTTTAATTCAATCGCTGAAAAAGAAAGACGTTCTTAGATTATTTATATAATACATATTCGGTTTTCTGTGATACTCGAAACATGAAATTCTCATGTATGGTACTCTGAAAATAAAAACATGAACACTCGTGGCGGACACGGCCTAGCTCGGAAGTCCACAACTTAATGCCGGAGCACTTTTAATAACACTTTTATAAAGAGAGATTTTCGGAGAAATCACTCATTCTGTTTAAAATTCTAAATAAATTTTAGTGATAAAGTAAGAACGTTTTATAAATATTTCAGGCTGATTCATTTGGATTAACCGTCCGATGCAAATTTTAAAATAAATTCAACTTTCCCAGGTACAAAATGTAGAAAAATTATTTTCTCCTCAATCCTCAGAATTTCAATGCATTTCCAAGGGCACTAAATGAACATGGTCGATCATAATTTGAAGCTTAAAATTATTTTGCTAAAGAAATTCAAATTATGAGTAAGAGATACATTTAAAATTCTTTGATGCAAATAAATATTCTTTGCGAAAAAAATAAATTGTTCATCAAAAGCAACAGATAAGGAGGAATAATTTTGCCTCAGATTTAAATCTGTAAATAAATTTAAATATGTGATTAAGTTGGGAATCCAAAAGTTACTTTTCGGTATTTATATATTAACGGCATGCCGATGATAAATCGCCAAATAAATTACCAAAAAATCGCATGCTAATAATTCATAACTAAAATCTGATTATGTTCGCATTTAGTCATATGATTAATTCGTAATTATTCACATTACCTGTTGTCCATCTTCGTATTCTGTTTTTCTGCCACTTAACAGTGAATGCTGTTTGTATTTTCTTCAATACGTAATATAGATAAAGTATAATAATTGTCACAAAATTCGAACTCGATATTTTGACGAATCTTCATGTTTTATACCTCCCTAAGCTCCCAAAACACATTTTTGAAAAATGTCTATGTGTTCTGTGGCAAAGATAATTCAAAAATGGTTTAAACCAGCCGGATAAAATTCACTAAACGGTCTTGACTTCAAATTTGAGTAAAATCTATTCAGAGAAAGTCCGTTTGTCCAGCTGTTTGAATATAAATTAACACGATAACTACAAAAAGAAGAAATCTAAATGGATACAATTCGGTGCACAGATTTATCATCTATAGAATAGACACATGCCAAATTTTGACGAAAACCTGAGATTTGTTGACTGTCTGTTGGTCGGTACTTTCAGAAACATGTAAATGCGATAAATCAAATTTGGTATAGGATTTTATGATTACAACTGCTTTCGATTGACCGAAAAAATTGTGTCTGAAATACAAATTCGATTTTGGGATACTATTAACCGCATGCCAGGGATTAATCGTCAAATAACTCGCCAAGGATGACGCGATAGCTATGCTAAATTCATGCCAAAAGTTAAAAAAGTATTGTATACGAATGCCATATAGAATATTCTCTGCCAATACAAGTGTGATAAAGAGTATGCGAGAAAGTTTTGAGGGAACTTCTCCCTCTGGTTTTATATAGTGCACGTAAATGTTGTACTACAAACAAAATACTTCGCTTTTTTAATTTGTGCACTAAATGGCCAAAGTAATGGAAAGAAAAGTTTGAAAGTAAGGTTTATTATATCTGTTTTCTATTCATGGTGTATGGTAAATGAAAATCGTGACTTGATAGTGTATATGGCTTACTGTCGTTCTCATTTACAGAAATTTCTTTCAAAACAGTTCGCAGCTTCTATAAATATTGATCATCAGTAGTCGTTCGCGTCCGGTTTTCATTGCTGTATTTAAATACCAGATTGTCTTGGAGTTTTATCCTCGAGAAGGTATTGGTGCGAGATTTCATGACTTGACACTTTGCGGCCTTCCTCTGAACCAAAAGAGATGTTTTTCGTAACTTTAGAATCTTTGCCACTAGACGCTGTAGACTTTTCACTGTCTTCTGCAGATTTTGTTGTGTTTTTCTGATCCACTTTGGAAGTCTGGTCCTTCATCCTGCCATCCTGATCACTTGCCGACTTTCTGGATCTCACCGTATTTTCTTGATCTTTTGATGAACTTTTTGGATTTCCCGGAGTTTTTCTAAATCTTGGCGAATTTTTAGCAGTCGTCGAGCCTTGCGAACCCTTTGGCGACTTTTTACTTGATGGTATTTTGCTGTTTTTAGGTTTACTTGGTGACTTTTCATCTTCTGGAGATTTTTTTGGATTATTTGATTTCTTAAATGCTGGCGAATTTTTTCGGGCAGCACCTGGTGACTTTTTAGCAGAAGGTGATTTGCTTTTTGGTTCAGATACCTTCCTAACCGGAGATTTGCGTTTAGGATTTTTGTCTGATGAACTAAGGAACCTTGTGACCTGTTCAGTTGAGCTTCTGCTAGATCGTCCTAACTGCGAGGATGTTGACTTGGCGGGATCTCTACTAATTTTGGGTTGTAGTTTTTTATATGGTGAGATAGAAGTGATCTTTTTGGTGCCTCGGTTCCTGTTTTCAGAGTCATTCCTGGTATTTGGCTCTACCGACTTCTTGATGACGATATTGTCTCGAACCTCGATGTCACTCATACTCAACTCATGCGATGTTGACCTGTCAGCTTCTACATTCATACCGGAGATATTGTGGCGAATCATTAATGGATTTTTACCTGTAATCAGAATGTTTTTGAAAATTAGAAATTTATTTGCGTTGTGTGTTTATCAGTCTGAAACGTAGAATAATAGCTATTACACAAAAGTATTTCAGCGAGACAATATTATTGTACAATTTTCGCCAAACACGTCAAAATCATTGCCAATCGTCCAAAAACTCGCCTATATCTGCTGTTTTGAATGCTTAACGAATAATAATACCGTACTAATTTTAGTGCAGTAATGAATATTATTACGATGACATTTAGAGAGAAATCGTTTCGAAATAATTTTACGTTATTCCATTTATTACACAAAAGAATAATAGTGAATATAATGTTAATAGATCAAAGACATGCACCTGAGAATTGTAAGCATTATCAGTGATACAATATTTTCAATTAGATTGCTATCGAATTGTACTTATCATCGGATTACACGAGAAAGTAAAATGTAAGTATCTGTATATAATGGAATTCATACCTATGTTTTGTATATCCCATATACTAACATTTGGAATACAGAATGCTATAGAAGATGCGGAATACTGGGTGGAATTCATTTTATTTTGATGTGGAAAGTTTTTTACGGAGTGTTTGCAAAAATTTCGTTTTATATTATGTCTGAAAATGCTGTTAAATGAAATTTCTTCTTTTCATAATGAAATTAATTTTATCTCGTGACAAAAATAACCATCACTCATAAATTGCCAACCACAAATCGTCTCGCAAGATGCCGCAGTTACAGTTTGTTACGATAATTTATGAGATTTTCTGAAAATCTATTTAAGCAATAATTAAAATAAAATATAGTTGTGCAATTGGGACATATAATCATATTTTGATGCATGGAGTGAATACAAACAAAGCTAAAAGAAAATTCTACGTAGTGATATGTAAGGTCAGTCGGAAATATGAGATTGTTTTGGAAATGTATGGCAGAATGAGGTTCTTTATTTCAAATCATACTTGCAATTGGGACTAATATTATTTCTGTTTTTCATCTAATCTTTAACTAAACTGTAATTTGTGGTAAAAATGAATGGTAAATAAAGCTATGATTTGTTAGACTGGCAACACAATTAACTGTTATTTTTTCTCTCTCTACAATAATACAGTAAACCTAATCAAGTTAGAAATAAATATTAAGTTTAAATGCAAAAAGGAATCAAAAAGAAAGAAATAATGAATCCGGCCTGAAGATTTTTTCAAGGGTCATCCTCAGGCAAAGGTTCAAACCAGGGATTTATCTCTGTCAGGGGTCTGACTTTCGTCCAAAATATTGACCCCTCGTGACACGAAAATCCCAAGAAATTAAGGTTTTGGAAATACGAATTAGTATCACAAAATACAGGACAATAAATTGCACAATAACAAGCAAAATATTATTTCAAAATTTTTGAATCTAAGCAAGACCACAGCAAAATTGAATAAAATCAAATTACAAAAAGACCATTTAATCATAAAACCAAAAAACATACTTAAAATGTAAAAGCAAAGCATATGCCAGTTGAAAGTAAAACTCTAAAATAAAAAAACACTTTGTGAAGAAAATAAGCCTATTAGTGTAGACGCACAACGTTAAATTAAATTTAACTTTGCCGCGCTTAAAACTGCATACGCCTACCATGCTTGGTAAAAGTGCTTCGTCATCATCAAAGGGCTAGGTATAAGTTTTTTGGAGTTTTACTTTTCAACTGGTATATGTTTAGCTTTTATATTTTAAGGATGTTTTTTGGTTTATGATTAAATGGTCTTTTTGTAGTTTGGTTTTATTGAATTTTGCTGTGGTCTTGCTTAGATTCAAAAATTTCGAAATAATATTTTGCTTATTATTTTGTAATTTATTGTCCTGTATTTTGTGATACTAATTCTTATCTCCAAAAACCTCAATTTCTTGGGATTTTCGAGTCACGAAGGGTCAATATTTTCGACGGAAGTCAGATCCTTGACAGAAAAAATCCCTGGTTTGAATCCTTGCATGAAGATGACCCTTGAAAAAGTCTTCAGGCCGGATTCATTATTTCTTTCTTTTTCCTTTTTTGCATTTAAACTTAATATTCATTTCTAATTTGGTTAAGTTCATTTGTGTTTTAGTTATAGCAGCATTAGCGCTCTCTAAATACAATATATCTTTTATTAATTTGGTTCAGGAAATATTTATTTTTAAATTGAGTTTCATAATGATTGTCTTTTTGATTGACAGTAAACCTAAGTCTGTTTCCCTCCCGCCTCTTTTTTTAACAATTAAAATTTTTTAGCTTATATGTTCAGAATTTTTGGAGGGAATAGGAGCAGGAGTAACTAGCAAACAAACATGAAAAAAAAAAGCTAACAATCAAACTGCATCCAAATATAAATATTTTATTGATATTAATGTCAGAAACAATCGATACTTATGTAAACCGCTTGCCTTAATCTTCCCCCAAAAAAGTCGCCGCCTGAAATATATTTAATGTGCCTCTTCTCATTGCTAAGGATGTTCATAACATCAATAACGTAACAGCTGTTCGACTCAACAAGTCAAAAAATTAGTACATAAATCAATAACAGGGTTGCTAGAAAAACATATCAATATAGCTTATTTGGGTAACTATATGATTACAAATTCAAGGGGCACATTAAAATAGATTTGACTGGACACGAGTTTAATGTATGATTGCCAAGTTTGATTTATTTTGAGGCTCTCGGCAAACGCAATTATGGCAATTTTTTATTGCAGCCTTAAAAGCCGCTTATTACCATTTCGGTTAATTAGAACGGACGGACCTTTGGCGAGTTCTTTGGCGATATAGAAACTATACATTTCAATAAATCCTGAAAATTCGAATTCTCATAGGTTCTCTCACAATTAAAATTCGACTGTGTTCGCCAACGGCATTAATCTATTTTAAATAAGCAAAATCTGTCAATTCGGGAAAATTAATTGCACTAATCATTGACATGAAGCATATCAACATCATTGGCAAATGAAACTTTTAATCTACTAGCAATTAAAATTTTCAATGAGGATGATTTCAAAACTGCATAGAGTGTTAATTTTAACTTTTATTGATTTAACTTAAAATAATATCCGGTTAAGAAACTTCTATATTTTTTTTCGCGATTTTCTCGCCAAGAAACTGGTAATCCTTACAATTTTTACTTCAGTCTTAAGAAGTTTATTACCATTTGTTGTAGGCATCTAAGAATATGGACTTTTGACGAATTTTTAAACCGTTGGCATGAATTTGTTGTACTTGATGAAAAGCTAGATATTAATATTAAATCTTCTCTTTTATTATGTGAGAGCAGAAGGTTATTTTGGTTTGAGGTTTTTGAAGACACAATATGCACAGGCAGAAAATTGGTGATTTATCGCTTTGGGGGCGTAAATTTTTTGCTTTTAAGGTTATTAGAAAATGATAAAGAGCAGTGACATTTGGCAACTTATAGTCAATAAAAAGTGACAATTTGGTGCGAATGTCCACCATATACCCGATTCTCCTGTCTGACTAATAAAGGGTAGGGTCGTATCGCCCGAAGAAGCAGAAAGGAGAAAATGAAAATCTAAACTAAATAGCGAGCAAAACGAAAAAGGTATAATATATAAGGCTTTTTCTCTCTGGCAAAAAAGTTTTTGGAACTCAAAAGCTTTTGATTGAAAAAAACCCATCGTTTTCTAAAAATTAATGATTGCCCAATACAATAATCACTTGATCATTCCAAACAAGTTTAAACGGAATTTCTGAAAGAAAAAAAAAATTCTTCCCTTCAGAAAAAGTTTTGGAACTCGACCGATTTTGAGATGAATATATATATATATATATATATATATATATATATATTGTTTTTTTAAATATCGAAGTATGTGCAATCTCCCGCACGGCACGTGATTGTTTCAAATCAGTTTAAACTGGTGAATTTGGAAAAAGGCGGCGAAAGAATTATTTTACAAAAACCGGGGCGCATCTCAAAATGCGCATTTTGGAATTGGAGTCCTATAAAGTTCGACCTTTACTGTTCTCTTCAGGAATCTCCAACTATTACTTTTGGGTGAATTTACCCAGCAGGCAGGTGATATTCAGTGAATAAGATGTGCGTATTTTAATTATATGTTATGAGTTGTCCTTTTTTCCGTTTGATAAGTTTTCTTTTGGTACATTTTTACTTTTTGTATTTTTGGCCAGTACTGTTTTATTTTAATTGGAAACTAGTGTATTGATTGTTCAAATCGTAGTTCAATTTTATGGATTATCCCCGCTTGATATACCACCTGATTCTGCTGCTACTACTCAGCATTTATTATGTTACTAAATAAAATATAAGCATCTCTATTTTTCTCTATTTTAGCCCCAGTTATTCTCTATTTTAGCCCCAGTTATGGTGAAATCAACAGCTTCTGGTGCATGCACAATAACTCGGGGGAGGGGGTTCTCCGTGTCTAAGAATAAAATGTGAAATACTGAACATCAAAACAGGATAACAACTCACCTGCTATAGCAGCAAAAGATTGTCTCCTTTCTTGCTTTTGTTTCTGTAGTTTTTCCTTCTTTTTCTTCAGCACATCTGCAGCTATTGCAAATAAAATAATCGCTATTAAGCTTATCAATATCATAATCAAGTAGTAAAGTAGTAATCAAGTAGTTATCAATATTATAATCAAGTAGTACATGGCATAAATAATGTACTATTCCAGATTCTTAAACGAGGCTTCGTTATGATTAATCTGAATGCAGTTCGAAATTAAAAATTCTCAGAATAATTTTTAGAAGAATATATATTTCTCTTTTATTAGTCGTATGAAATTCCGTATGAATTCTCTATGAAATTCTTTATGCCATTTTGATATCCTTGCTTCCTTTCGTTCCATTTTTTGAAATAGAAATAATAAACATGTTTTTAATAAATTTAATAAAAACAATTATTTATTGTTTTATTATGTTTTATTAACAAGCAAATTTTTTAATTTAATTATTTGATAATTTTAGTATATAAAATTTACACTATTATAATATTTTATGAATTATGAATAAGTCGATAGCTTTAATTAAAAGTCGGCTCTTTATCATTGGGACCACCTGCCATAGTGAATTTGAGAAAAAATAGATTTCAATGTTCCATGATATTTGTGTAATAACGAATTATAAAAGAAAAACAATAAAACAGAAGCTATTCTCTTTTTTTTATACGAGTAAAAATGTGTTTCTGAAAACTGTTCTCGTTGAATTTACTAATAAGTATCAAATTCCAATCATTGATGTAAGTTCATTTATGTTGGTTTTATATTAAGATCCCAACTTTTACTGTAAGTATATCAAAAACAATTTAGCATTTTAATTTTCGTTCATGGAGATTCACGTCATTAAATTCCACTAAAACAAAAGAGTAACTTTTTTTATTAGTTATGAATTAAAAAACCCTATTTTATGTGTGGAATTATCGCTGGAAGAATTAGATTTTTAATTTAAAGTGATATCCGAAAAGGTTATTAAAATTAAGCGAAGTAAGAACTCGATGCTTATTTTCAACGATATGATGCAAATGATAATAATGCTTTAAAATAATTATGATAATATATGCCACGAGTGACTATGAGGGAATAAAATCAACAAATGAAAATACATTAAACTAACAGATGTAAAATCCAGTGATATTATTTGTAAACGTTACATTTATCTTACACCTTTCAGGAAAATCAAAAGAATGTAATTTTAAAAAAAGAATTAATTAAAATTTGAACTAAAAAATAAAAAGGAGAAAATAATAATAAAAAAAAAGGTAATAATAAATATTAAGAATTGGCTGAAAAAATTGGATTTTTTTTTTACCATCCTCTTATTATATAAATTTGGTAAATATGTTTTGCCAAGCAATAACCAGACCCCCCCCCCGTAGCCATAAGTGGGTTTGAAAAATAAAATAATTTACTACAATATTGCCTTCCTAGTACCAACTCCAGAGTACTTTTGTCCACCAGGAGAACACTTCCCTTCAGACACCTATGTTTACGGCGGACGCTAAAGAAACAGGTTACTGCAGGAAGAGTTCATTTCGCATCAATGGGAATTCATTCAAATTTCTTACATTGACATGTTTAGCGCCATATTATGGATATTTGGCATTATTAGATTTAATTTTTGAAAACAAATTCAAAAAATAATTCACTAAGATGAAAATCATTTTAATACTCGGAATCTTGAAAATATCTGATATTCCTGCCCTATTTATCCAAGGAACAATGCAAATCAAATGGAGAAACACAATAATTATTTGTATGTCCAATGATTGAACAAAAAGAAGAAGAAAAAAAATCAGGCCTGCTTTTTTTTTCGTCATTACGTCACTGCTTGCTAAATGGCTCTCAAATAAAGTCCGAGAAACAAAAGAAAACAATTTTTACCCTGCGATGAAGACTCTTCCACGGGTACTTCCCCAGATTCTTCCTCCCCTTCAGCAAATGATTTTTTCATCACATCCTTATATCTTTGTTTCGATGGATGAGCTGCAAAATAATAATATAAAATCCCCTAAAGATTTGAGAAAATTCTGCTTAAGGTTAGATATAATTTCAAGTATACTTTCAATAGATTGAATTAATGTGGTAACATCAATTTGCCTTTCAATTTTAAATTTAATGTAAGCCATAAGTGATCTAGTGAGATGGGATTTACTCTAAAAATCTCAAATCGTAAGAAAAGGATTATGGGTTTCATCCTCTGGTTACGCTCTCAGTCTGAGTCATACATATGTAGTTCGTGTAGTCAAGTCGGTTGGTGATAGCTACCCTTCAAGAGATACATAAATGTCAACCAGTCACCTCTGGAAAGCTCTCTATTCCCATATATTAATGCCAAATGAGCGTTCCATCAGTAGATGATGCGCCAATGATGCCAGTTTGAGCCAATGATGCCAATGATGCGCCAGACTCATAAGAGCCATGTAAAAAAATAAGAGTTCAGTCATGCATAGACAAATCATTCGTTCTAGTTTTTATTAACCGACAAATGGCAAGGAACTGCTCAATGTAGCCGTGCCGGCTGAGGGAAATTTGCATTTGTAATAACGCTTAGTCAGCTGGTCACCAGAGGCGGTTAGTATATAATAAATGGTAATATATTTTACATGGTATATATTTATGGTATATATGGTATATATTTACAATTACGTCAATTAATATATATCATGAATTATTTTGTGAAAATTAGTTGAATTATATTTTTTAAGGGTTGTTTAATTATTTTCTAGATAAATCGTTTTTAATACTTCTTCTTCTTGCGTACAGCCGACCACCCCTCCACCGCTGAACATAGCAGTATCAACAGGATTTGTTGTGGCCGACTGCTATCTTAAACATTATCCAACCTGGCATTGACCGATTTGTCAAGCTGACATTCTCTTCTCGTTTTTAATACTATCGGGGAAATCACCTATCATGTTCCCTTTTTTTATTTATTCATATTATTCATATGATAATTTCATCCCTTGGATACATTGTATCTCAACCGAGGAAAAGTCTGAATAGTTATTCTATAGACAATCGAAGCGTAAGTTTTTGTTTGTTTGTTTAGAAAGGTATTTTCCTGTTTTCCTGTCTTAATTCTACTTTCAAGCAGAGATTTCGTTTAGTTTTATTCTGCTATTTTAAATTTTGAAAGGTGTATGTTTGGGAAACAGATCATCATTATTACTGTTCGTTTCAGATTCCTGAGACTAGCGCTTTTCGATGCTAAGGGATGGTACGCAGAAAGGTGAGCGGTTCTTATGCCTCCCAATTCCGCGAATAAGTTGATTTCATCCTATTGCTAAATGTAAACATCTCCTCCTTTCATCTTCCCTCTCACTCCTTTTCTGACGAAATGAACTCCTGTATACTCCTTTACCGACACTTTAAACCCTTCTCAAAAGCGCTGAGGATTTCAGAATCCGAGGAGGAATAGTAATCTTGCACTTACCAGTTATCTGCTTTGGCATCCCGAAGGAGGCCGGTATTTGTGGCCAATCCACATTCACAAATTCATGCTTCATAGCTTCAGCAGCACTCACTCTGGCATTCGGTTCAATGATAAGAATCTGTTCCAGGAACTCGTGGCAAAGTTCAAAGTCAAGAGGATTGAAGAACACATTCTGGAAGGTGTCTTCCATCAGATATTCCAAGTACTCCTTGTGCAGTAAAACTTTCTGGACGAAAGGCCACACATCATGGTGCCACAGTGTGAAATAGTTACTTCGGTCGCCACTAAGCGAAAGGTTAGTTAGAAGGTCCAGAGAAAGGATGCCATACTGCCACATATCTGCCTTGTCACCAGTAAACTGGACTGCGTTGGTAATTGCACTGGGGGGCTGCCCATGGCACCAGTGCGTAAACTCAGGAGGTTCGTACAGCTCAAGGAAGTGGAACTTAGCTGGTACCTGTTGGAAAGTAAATCGAAACATCTATTAATAATCTTTCATCTTTATATTTATAGCATTTTTAATAATAAAATATGAAACCAAAAAGTACTCTGACGCAATCATCAACTGTCAAATATTTTTTTACTGCAATGAAATGAAACATGTATATCCGTAGGCGACTACTAATGATCCCTTTCCTAAAATCTAATTTACCCCCCCCCTCTTACAGTTGTCTTTAATTGCAAACTTAAAATTAATTACATCTATTAAAAATAGCTTTCTATGTAGGCAATTAATAGTTCTTCGAAAATGTTAATAATATTAGTTTAATCGTGTCAACTACATTTTATCAAAAAAGAAAGAAAGTGCTATTTTAAATTAAATTTGAAAAATACCCATAGAGCATTCTGATTGATTAAGCAATATATTCAAATTGGCAAGATCGGTTTCAAAAATTGCAAGATCAAAAATGTTCTCGCAGACTTTCAAATAAAGGCCTTAATATCCAACCCAGTATAAAATTTTGGACCCAAATGAATTAAGGAAACATTGGCGAATAATAGCAACGAAATATTGGTCTTTGGGGGTGAATTTAGAATTTACTGAATCTTCGAATGATTTTTCAAATTTCATACGTTTAAGTTACTGTGTTTTTGATTTATCGTGTTATGTTTGTGAAAATACAGACCGACAGAAAAACAACCTCTTGACGGATTTGGTTCCAAATCTGATAAATATAGATATTAAATCCCTGTATCAAATGTTATCCAATTAGCTCTTTGTTTTGTAGTTATTGTTTTATATTAGAACAACTGGGCATAAAGATATTCTGTGAATGGGTTTCGGACAATATTTAGTGTAAAGTCCATACAACAAATTTCATCCATCTAGCTGAAAACAGTTTTGTGTTATCTTTGTCACAGACAGAAGACATAGTGCCAAAATTATTTTTTTTCGAATTCAGGGAAGTCTGAAACATAATGATTCGACAAAATCGCAAGGTCGAATCCTTTAATAGTTACAATACTTTATCTTTGCACTTCTAAGTGCACGAGAAATTAAAAATACATATATCTATACTTATAATAAAACTCAATGTGTGTGTGTGTGTGTGTGTGTTGGCGCTCTACAGGCCAGACCATTCAACCTACAGCTACCAAATTTGGCACGTGTATACCTTGGAGGCCGGGAATGTGCACCTGGGGATTATTTTTTCGAATTTTTAACTAGAATTTTATTCATTTAAAAATTAAGCGAAATTTTGACGTGTTTCTGCTATAACTTCCGAAAATATCACCGCACAAAAAAGATTTTTACATGAAGTTAAAGATCAAAAATTTATCTTTTAAATGATAACAATGTTTTAATCTTAAAATTAAATTTCTATTTTTAATGAATTTTTAAATAAATATTTTAAATATGTTTTTCAATAATTTTTTTCGTAAAAAATAAAAATTAAAATTCATGGGAAAAAATCGTTTCGCCTTCATGTGAAAAATAAGCTTTTTTCAAAGTGTTGCCATCACATTGATTAAAGCTCCAATTAAAAATAAATTAAATCTTTTTGGAAATGAAATCTGCAAAAATATAATTTTCGGCACGTGTCTGAAGGAAATGAAACAAATATGAAATATTATTTTTTCTAAAAAATAAATTCAAGAAAAATTATTTTATGATCTTTTACACTCTCTATACAGGGTGTTTATTTAGTCCCGGACCCATTTTGATGTTTAATGACTCATAAAATAATGAAGATATAAACAAACTTATGGCATTTATTGATCGAATAACTCATATATTTTCCTTTTCAGGTTTGAATATTTTTACTTTTGTAAATATAGTCTGCGCGTGTTTTTAATTTCTGATAGTTCATTTTCCAGTCTAAATATCTGTACTTTTCTAAATATCGTCTGCTTATTAATTGCATTTTTCTCTCTTTTGTTTTTGGCAACTATTGAAATGTTATGTTTACTTTTGATGTGTTTGTTCTATGTAGTACTTTTGTATGTGATGTTTTATTCGAGCGGATATTAAGGAGAATGCATACACCACAAGAGAAAGCACAGATTTTATGGTGGTTCATAGAGTTAATTTCCAATCAACTAAATCACTGACTTTTAAGAGTTAATTTCCAATCACTTAAACTGACTGATTTATGAAAATTTGAATATCACTATTCAATAAAAAAGGGATAATTTTAGATTTTCCATCGATCGCTTCAAAGAAAATACGCCAATCAGCGCGCGCAGGTTTCTCAAGATTAATTGGCCTAAGATTATGAAAACGTTGAGTTTTTCTAAATTCTTAACATTCAAAACTTCATAAATAAGTCTTAGTTGATCGTGGAAAATAGAAACGTTCATTCATTTATTTAAAATTTGTTGTGTTCAGAATATTTCTCAGAATATAATACCTTACTGCATTAAATTTAGACTTCATAATTTTTGAAATATATTTATAGACCGGAACAAAATATTATTATAGATTTCATTTCAATCCTTTTGAAAGCAAAACTAAAAACTGAATTTTATGCTGAATCGCAGAAATTTTTGTTGAATTATTGTTTGAGATATTACATAAATGATGAAAAATATTTTGTAGTTAACATAAGACTTAAATACCGAGCGATTCTGTTTGCAATACTCACATTCAATAATAATAATAATTAATTAATAACAATAATGATGATAAATAAAATAAAACGCTTGGTTTTATTAAAAAATATCTTAATATTAATTGCAATTTCATCATTTACATTTTAAATTAAAGTTGAAGTTTTACCGGAAATGACAACAAATTAGCAAAATGTATATATTAAATTGAACGAAACGATCTAAACAGTATAAATTTGGTATGGCTATCAAAATGTGAAGATTAAAAATGTTTTGTTTGAGAATCCTTTAAGAGACCAGTTACTTAAAATATTTAATTGACAATTGTAGCGAGCGGTAATGCTGGCGAACCGGCTGGTCGCCAAAGGCGGCTAGTAATAAATAAATTGAAATTATTGAGGAATTATTTTTCAAAATGGGTAAACCCGATTTAGAAAATAAATTACATATTATATTTTAATTACAAAATACAATTCAAAGAACTAACTTTCATTGTTTTCACTATTTGTCAAGCATTCATCATAAAGTTCCTTTTCAATGAAACATAACCGAGGAAAAAATGTAAAAAGAACTTGCAAACGATCAAGCATGTGTTTTTACCCTTTCAACACAATGCAAGGAATTACCAGCTTTTTTGTGTATAGTATCAATACAATAAGAACAAATAAGTGTTGAAAATATTTTTTTTTTACCAAACCTCAAGACAAATTTTCATCTCTTACAAAATCTGAATTACAAACAATCCTTTTGTAATACTTTAACATGTTGCAGGAAACAGGATAAAAAAACATTATTTACCTTGGTCAACACCTACACTTATTTAAAAAGAAAAAAAACATCTAGAATTGATAAAAGCAAAATAAAAACAAAGATGAAAGTTCACGAACACAAAATAAAAAGAATTCTATAAGTAAAATGTTAGTTTTTCCTTAAAGTAAATTCTTGTTCTGATAGAAGATGGAAGACAATTCTATCAGCTTCTCGAGGCCATCCATTTAAGTAACGATGACTTTTTCTATGTTGAGATCATTTAATTAAATGGTGAAACATCGAGACAATGGACTGTTAAAATTATGTTCGTACCATTGAAGAATTTTCGTGTGACGTCATTTTCTAGAATTCAAGAACAATAAAAGACAAACGATTATTTGCCCTCTGGAAAAATTGTCGTTTGGTCTTGTTACTGTGTAATGTCATATTAAATTGAATGTTGTATTCGGACATTTAAAAAAATGGAACGATCTTTTGCAATTTTTTAATACCTATTTCTTTCGATTGAAAGTTTTATTCTTTAAGTTTAGATTAAAATAACTTTTAAAGATATTTTACATATATTTTTTCAGTGGTATTGTCATTGTTACTAATAAAATCCAAATTATTTTCATTGTTGCTGTTAATAATTCATCCTGTTTTTCCTCCTCTTCTATTGTTGACGATCGGACAATGAATATTTTTCTCTTTTTTCCATATTAAATAGGTTTCTGTTTAAAGCATGTTTTTAATAAAATTGTGTATAGTACGACAAATACAGCTAACTTTTAACTTCCGAACTAAGCAATAATGAATTTTTAAAAAAAATTGCGTGCTTGTGAACAGTTTTATATTATGCTAGTTTTGTCCTTTTATTTTTGCCTTTTTATTTTGCTTGTTTTATTCGATTATTTTTTTAATTAAATCAGCGAAATTTTTATTTAAAAAATCCTTTGAAAGAGTAAGTAAAATCTAAAACATTTTTTGTAATACATCGAAAATTTCAAAGTTGAATAATTCTTCCTTCTACTCTATTTTTTTTTTTTACGACTTTGCTTCGATTCAGTAAGCATATTACTGGATTAGTAGAAATTTAATTACTTCTCTTTCAAACCAAAACCTCAAATTTTACGTGGAATGAATAGAAAATCAGAGAAGCATGTGGCACAATGAACATAACTGTACAGGGCTTTTAAAATATTACGTGTCTATTAAAATTTGAAATTTAAAAATATATTGCTGAGGAAGTCGTTAAAATTAAGCTATCTAAAAAAGAAATAATTGCACTTTTACGTTAATTAATTAAATTATTATTAAATTAAATTTTGAAAATAATTCCGGCGAACCAGCTAGTCGCCAAAAGCGACGAGTACGAAATAAAAATTGAGCAAATTGTCATTATTATTGGAGTCAGAGGATTTGGTCTCTGTTTTTATTACTTATTTCAAATATACCCATATTATCTTGCGAACACGATAATTAGATTAATTTTAATTGTATTTGAACCAATGATTTAGTACGAAGTGGGGTATTTTCGGCTGCGTTCATTCATATAAAAGGGTGGAAAATAGAAGGGAGTTGAAATTTTTTATTTCTGCATAGTTTCTTTAAGGATTAATATAGAAAGATGGTTTCAATTAAATGAATTATCATGTATTGTCATAAAAAAACAATTTTCCTGACGAAACTTGCCATTGTTTAGGAGTTATAAGCCGAATACTGATTTTCAACAATTAATTGCGGACGACTTTTAACATTCCCATCAGACATTTGTTGGAAAAATTTATTAATTGCAGCCTTAAATTCTTTTACAAAAGCATCGCTCCAACTCATAAAATTGTAGACCGAAGAATGTAAAATTTTCTTCTCTTTGTATATCAGAGCAAAAAGAAATCTATCTTTGATTTTCAGTTCACTGTTAGCGATTATTTTTGAATCAAAATCGATGAGTTCGAATATTTTTGGATATAAAAATAATTAGGGACTATTAAGGGTTTTTTTATTGACAAATATTAAAAAATATTCACGTTTCAATGTGTTAAATGAAATTTCTGCTGCTTCATTTTAAAAATGCACATCAGAAACTATGAATGTTTGAAACTGAAAACAAGAAATGTTAACCGGTAAACATTTAAATGCATATGATTTATTTAGGCTATCGTCTGCTGTTTTGTTGAATGAAATATTCAGAAAAAGTTCATTTCACGACTATCGTCTGCTCTTTTGTTTAAAACTTTATTCGCTCTAAGTTCACCTCGAGATCAAATTCGAGGGTTAACAGGTCGAATTTTGCTCTACTTCCCTCGGACGGGGACACTGATTGAGTTAAAGGTAAAGTGATTTCGAAAATCCGTCACATGGCCTATTAAACTAAATTTAGTTTTAAAAACAAGATTGTTAAGACTTTGAACTCAATAAAATTCTATTTAGGGCAATGCGGAAATGTTGATTGAGATATTAGAAAAGTCCTACATTTTATTTTCAGATCTATTTGGAGAAACGTAGTTCCAAACATTATTTTAATTCGCTACATATTTCAGACAGATTTTAATATTTATTGAGTGAATTTTAGACATGGGGATAAAATATAGAAGAATTTTTAATTTAGAGAAAATTAAAAGTTTGTTAATAAATATGTTTGAATGCAATGTCTTATATTAAGAAAAGCTTGAATATTAAGTAATGAGTATGTCACACAATTTTACAAAAGGTTTTTCTTTTGCATATAATTAATCACTATGTATTCTGTACTATACAATGTCCGATTTTCAATAATAGAATTTAAGTTGTGCGTACACACTAGAAGGTTTTTTTTTTTTAATTTTTACTTTAAAAATCCAGTTTTTTTTCAGTAAGTCCTTAATATATGTTTAAACTCATTTCAGTGAGAGAAAAAAAAACCATATTACACTAATTATGAATTAATTAAATAATATTTAATGAGCTAATTAGCATATTTTTTGAAACATGGTATCTTAAATTCTAATTTGTACAGATACATAATTCTAGTTGGAAATTATGCCTAATATTAGACTTCATATTTTCTGCCTCAATCAAGTTATAAAAATATATAGTTTTTTTAAACAATTTTTTCATCAACAATGAATAGAAAAAGCGAGATTTTTTCTGTAATTTTAACTTTTAAATAGCCATTAAAAATTTATTTCTATAAATATAACTTTGATTGAAGCACAAAACATCCACTGCTTCATTCAGATTATTTTGATATATAAATAACTGTATTTGGTTAATTTCTTGTTGAGTTATGATTGTTTGAATGAAGCAACATAGTGGAAAAATATCATTCTTCATAAAATGAGTTTTAAAAAAACCGTAACTAGAGTTTTTAGTGAAAGTACCTCAAGAAAAATAATTATAACTCGCGAAATATTCCGATTATTGACAACATCTTGGTATCGTTTAAAACTAAAGAATCAGAGAACATTTTGAAACAATAAAAAAAAATATTCGATATTTTAAACGATTTTCGAAGTTAATAGTGTGTACGTACACCTTAAGTGAAATTAAATTATTGTGTTAGAAATATTGTGAATGCTTATATATGTGCACAATGCACTTCCCTTATCTTTGTTAATTTATATAAAGAATAATTACACCAACTCTATAATTATATGAAGGTCAAAATTGTAAATTTTGCTGCCAATAAACTCTGGTTTTCTTATAAAGAAAATTTAGTTTCATTTCCATCTTTCTATGCAAAAGATAGCTTTCTATATTCAGTTCTGAACGAACTATTATATTATAAAAATGTTTGCGGACTTTCGATTCGTCCTGCATATAATCACGAAGGAATTGCCTTCATCCTTACCTTTATACTTACTTTAAAATGATTAACTGTGTTCGCGACATCATCGACAAAACTGAAGTTGGAGTACCAAGGAATCCCCCCCCACACACACAAACCGGCCAAGGCCAAATCCGTCAATGTAGTTACATCCCATCATTGTAGTGCAAATATTTCGTCCCTACAACATTTCTATGCATATCAAGGAAGAGAAGCCCTACTTATATTATATTTTCTCATTTATGTACTCATGTTGCACTCCCCTGTTGGGTTAATGTTATATGTAGTTGTAATCTAAAGATTTAAAAAACTTGCATTAAGGACCATTCGCTCCTTATCCTTAAGAATATTTAAGACCATGTATATTTTGTACTATGGTTTCTTAGAGTTCTACGATATTCATTTTTGGAGCACTATGCATTCCTCAGAGGACTATGAATGATCCCTTAGAGTTCTATGAAAATTTAAAGACA
>JAPMOR010092703.1:153874-197544 GCA_026543865.1 Argiope aurantia
TGTGGTGCCCCAAATACTCTGAATTCCAAAAGAAAAGAGTGCCTCAAACACTCAGAAGTTTGCTTACAAATTTTAAGGGTAAAAGAAGTATGAAAAAGTTAATCATTTTTATTTTCTCATATACACAATGACAAAATATTTCAAATGTCAAAAAAAAAAAAAAAAAAAAAAAGTGATCACAAATTTTTAGCGAATTTTCACGTTTCAGAATCTCTCTGAGACTGAAAAGCACATTTTTTGGGGAATTATGTTTATCTGTGTTTTGAACAAACTCAACTCATAAACGCTTGGCACGAGCGAGACAGATGGAATTCAGTGTGTACTATTTACATCAAAATAATAGACTTCGGTCTACGCGAAATACATAGCAGGGAAGTCTGTCTGTCCGAACTGCTTGTGAACACGATAACTCAAAAACGCAGAGGACCATATGGATGAAACTTGACATAATTATTTATCATCAAAAATGTAAGTGGATAGTAAATTTTGGATCAAATTTATTAAAGGGAAGAACGCCTGTACATTCGAATGTATCAAACACACCTTCCACATACACTTACTAAATCAAAAGGGAATCTTTTGAATTCTGAAGACCCATGCATGCATTAATGTCGTTAATGTTAATGCACTAGAAAATGGTAACTCAAAAAAAAAATAAATTACGAAGCGAAAAACGTGTCATACTGCGTCTCCCTAAAACTTTCTCGCATACACTGTAATAAAGGTGTTACTTCCTCCCTCCCACGCATAAAATTACGGATCTTGGACAATGACATGAATGTCACGAATACTCAGATTTTTACTTTTTTAGTCCCCTTACATGAGTGTTTTGTACTTCGTAGTACAATGAAGAAAATCGAATATACATCTTGAACGATTTTTGTTGAGCTATTGAAATCAAAATTTATGGACGGAACTACAATTTTAGTAATAAAATCAGAAATCAAATTTTATTTATTGAAATCGCAGTTCATTTTAATGGCGTTTACATGAAACCCTTCAACAGATTTGATTCAAAATTTGATGCAGATATGTGGATCATACAGATCCAAAATATATCTACAAATTTCATTTACCTAGCTCTTTACGTTTTGCAGTTATCTTGTTCATATGCACTCGGAAAGCCAAACAAAAATATTTCCAGCAAATGGGCTTCACTAAAAACTAGAAAAAAATCTATGGTACTTTTCCGTTAGCCGGGCGCAAATGTCGCCAATTGTGAACCAAATGTGAATTTGGTGGAATTCTACGTTCTGTGGCGATTTTTTTGCTTTTAATCTACTGTTTGTAGATAGGCTCATATAGGCGTAATTTCATTCATCTAGCTTTTTCTTAATTACAGTGAGGCATCCAGTTACCACAGAATTAAACCGTATAAACAGGCATTATTATGACTGACTGTTATGCTCATTAACTGTCCAAATTTCAGCATAAGAAAATAGCGGCTAGCAAAAGTTCAAAGAATCTTCAAAATGTTGGTGAAAGGCTAGAAAACTTCTCCAGCATTTCTTTCAATATTTTTAAATTTCCAGGGTATTGTAATATCTAGTTAAAATTACTATCCATAATGAATGCTCCTCTAATTTCTTTGAGTTCGACGCATAGTGTTATGTATTACTGAACTGAACTTATTTATCCACATATACATGTCTTGCAACCTTCCGAATCTGTAGAAGTAATCAGGAAATCTTCCATGTACCGATATAAGTTGCATTAGCATCGGGTGAAATAACCTTTTTACAATTTTTGGTTCCGGTTTAAATTCCCATGCTATGGTTCTTTGTACGGCATTATCCATCCATCCTACCAATCATGGTCATCTCTCTTCTAATTTTCTCCTTTAATATTTGGAAAGAAATTCATCCAACTTAACCTGTTAATTAGATATGACGAAATATTTCGCCATACACGAACTGCTACTCCAATGGTCATGATGACTTTTTCGTCACGAAAATTTGCCTTAATATTTTGAACGTTCCATTGTCCCCATTGTGAAATGAGTTGAACAAAAGTTTATTCCCCAGTTAACAGGTTAAAGTGTTTTTTGAGTTATCGTATTTACAAAGAGACATAACTCTAAAAAAAGTGCTTTTCGCGTTCAAAGAGGACTGAAATGTGGAGATTCGTTAAAATATCTAGTTAGAAATTTTAAACAATTAGAATACTTTGTATTTAAACATTTTATATAAATTGGTTTTACGGAATCGGAAGATCTCTTTTCAGAGCTGGAAATGTTTAAATCCGTATAATAATAGTCTGTTCAGAGAGCTAAACCGTTGTGACAAGTTTGCTCCTAAATAGTGAAAGGATGAAAAGGGCCGTTTTAAGATGAACTCTGTTGATGTTGATATATTTTCAAACAAAAGAGGAAAGTTAAAAATAGGTGGCGGGGAGGACCGGAGGAGGGTGCGAATGTGAAACTAGAGAGAAAATGCTTGAAACGAGACGAGGAGATAAAAAATAATAATAAAATCTGCGAACACAGCAAAAACCGAGGAAAGTGTATGCTGCACTAAAAATAACCGAACTTTCGTACCGACTTGGAGAAGAAATTCTTTTGATACCTTTTTTTCCCCCCCTCTTAATATCAGACTTTTGTCTCAGACACTTATTTCTGCCATGAAAGAACGCTTGGTCTGAAGTTACCTTTTGCTTCAAATCACACATTACAGTCTTTTTCCAGAAGATTTAATAATTATTTATTTTTTCATATAGGAAATATACAAAGAGAAAATATGTGAATCGCCAAAAAATCGATTTCGAGATTTTAATGAATTTATACATTTTAATTTAATTTGTATATTTCCAAAATGACTTAATATATTCTAGAATCCAAAAAACACAATTTTTGAATTGTCTATATCTGCTAATGCAGTAACTAAATATTGCAGCAAGTTGCAGATAAGAAATCTGGTATTTAACCTTTCTATTATCTTTACATATTTCTAACAAATTTATGGTGAAACTTGTCTATGGGAAATCTGTTTGTTCGTCATCTATATCAATATGAGCGCGATATAGTTTATGTCAATGGATGAAATTAAGAATACCGTCTATATTTAAATTTAGATAAACCGCTTAAATATAATTTCATGATGCCTATAATAATAAATATAATTCTTAAATATAATTCTATGGTTCCATCAAATCGAAAGGCATTTAATCATCTTATTGAAGTTCTTTTATCGTGTATATGAACCTTTTTAATGAAAATTGTCCCATAACATCACCGCAATATTAAAAACCAAATGCCCGGTTTATCTATCTTCTAAGTTTCGTAGCACTGTATCTTCACTTTTTTATTCGTTTTGTAAACTACATAGATATTAATCCTTCTTCATTAGCTTTTAACAATGGAAGAAAATCACACGATCAAATATTTAATGAAACAGTGAAGATGGTTTGAATTTCAGCACAGCAATGTAATCTGTTGAAAATAAGACATATTTTTAAAAAAATTTCAAAAATTTAGGAAAATTTTCCCAACTTAATTGGTATTATTAAAAACATAATTTTTGAATTTTGAAACGATATAAAAATTATTTTTGTTTAATATTTTTGAAAGTTATCGCGGAAGAAATACTGAAATGCAGCTTAATTTTCAATTAATTAAAATTCCAAGAAAAAAAATTGTTCCAAGTAGCACCTCCAAGGTATATAAGTGCCGAATTTGGTATTTGTTAGTCAAATGGTCTGGTCTGTATAAAATGCCAGCTCACACACGCATTCATCTTTATTTAATGAATGCGTGTGTGAGATATTTGTTAGAAAAGATACAAAAAAAAAATTATGTCTTTACTACTGTTTATTTCAGTATTTTGAGACAATCACTTTTCGGCAGTTCTATCTCACTAAGGATTGATATACGGAAGGATGTGCGCCAGTTCCGGAATTTACTTTATTGTTAAATGTAGACATCTCCTCCTTTCTTCTTTCATCTCACCACTATTTTGCCGAATTAAACCTATCCTAACGCATGCGCAAAAGAGCGGAGGGTTTTATACTCTGTTTCACCCTAACTTGGAAGTATTGTAAAAAGTAGAAAATGTGACGCTCCGCGTTGGGAAAGAATTCCCTATCAATTCCGACTTTAAAATAGTTAAAATGCGCAGAAATTTATCAAATAATATCATAAATTACACAAATACTTTTTTTAAAATCAATATTTATTTAAAATTATTCTCAAGTTAGAAGTGCTTATTTGTTAAGTATTTTGTAAATAAAGCGAACGAATAAAACTAAAAGATTGACATAATGAATTCCACTTTGGCTAGAACCGGTCTTCAAGGTCAAATATTTGGCGCGCTTTTCTTTTACGTCTCCGCCAACTCAGCTTCATTCAGTTCGCAACCATTATCATCTTTCGTACTTTTTTATTCTCGCTTTTTTACCAGCTGATATTTTTGATACTATTAATCACATTAGTAGTTATTAGTTTTGAGTGTTGAATATTTATTCGATTCGTCATTTCTATTCACTTCTAAAATGTCTGAAAAAGAGAAAGTGTTATCACCGACTACGCTGTGCACACCTTCAAGACGAGTGAAACCAACAAAAGTGCAGCATGCTGAAACATAAATGTTTATTCTTGACCCCGAGAAAACCCTCAAGATTCTATCAATCAAATCGTCGATAAAGTTTCGCATCTTACAGGTGTTTCCCAATGAACAGTTTTCCTTTTGAAAAAAAGAAATAAAGGCATCCAGTCCTTTAAGTACTTCTGGAAAGAAGCGCCCCGTCTCAGTACATAAACATTCAGGTCTTGTAAAATATGATGATTTTACATTATCCTGTATTTGACGAAAAATCCATGCATTTTTTCGTAGAAATGAGATTCCAACATTAGATAAAGTTTTAAAAGATGTGAACGATGATACAGATATCTTTTCGAAAAACATTAGCCGAACTACGCTTTATAGAATATTGAAAGATTTAGGGTATAACTTTAATGATTTATTAAATTAATGTATCAATAATATTGAAGAAATAAGGAAAATAAGGAAACAATTGATTCTCCGATAAAGTGATAATATAATAAAGTAAATAAATATTTACTATTTGGCGAAAAATTTGAGAGATAAAGTTTCGCCAGCATTCTGCATTTCTAGTCACTTTGTACTTTAAAGTAACCCAGTTCCCCTGACAACGACTGCAATTCGGCATGCCTAGAATATACACTACTGCCAAGATAGGGTGAAACAGAGTATAGAATCCATTGGCAAACAATGTTTACTATTTGGCACTCCGGAAGACTTTAGTGTAAATAAAATGTTGCCAGTACTCGATTTCGACCTTTCGGTGGCGTAGGATTTTCTTTAGTTTTCCAGCCAGATAAATTGTTTCGCAGGGACTCATATTTCCCATCCGGAATTAACTTGTAAGGTTTGGATCTTGTATACACTCACAATTCCATAATTCCGAAAATGGTTTCTTTTGTCCGATTCTCAGTGATCAGATAAGCTGAGTTCAATCTTAATCTCGAGTTTAAACCATCGGATAGACACAATATTTCACGATAAATATAATAAAGTAAAAAACGAATGCATATAAAGACCACTTACATCCAGAGATCTTTCCTCATGGCGGGCATTATGAAGACGGTGCAGCTGTCGAGTGTGATATACTCGATGAGGGGCAGGATGGTGTCATGCTGTAACTTCGGCCACCAAGTCAGCTCCATTTCGCTGGTGTTGACAGTGCACTTGATCGCCAAAGGACGCTTCTCCGTATCATCATACACCAAAGACACCCAACCGTACCCTCCTTGGGCCAAGAATTCAACGTATCTGCAAAGGTTAACATTAAAAAGCCTCTAAAAGCTAGAAAAATGTCTAGATGCTGCAGTATTACCAAAACTGTGTTGGAAAAATTATTTTATTGTAAAAAAAACAGCCAAAACTGTTTTATTGAATGTCTAGTTTAAGAATAGATTATCTCTTACATTTTAATTTTTGCTAGCAGAGACAGAATCTATTTCTAGAAATTTAAACGATCAATATACTTGAAATAATTGAAAAAAAAACCCCAGGAAATTAACCCCCAAACTTTAACCATTGGTCCGATTTCGTTATTGTTTTATTTTGTATCAAAGCTTATAATTTCTAGATATGCTACCAATGATTTTTCGCCCTTTACACATTTTACCATCAGCCATTTTCGAAAGATATCTCAGAGCCACTACACATTCTCTATGAGGAAGAAATCAACGACGAAGTATCCCAGCTCTAAACGTTGTACAGATTTCGCCAATATTCATTTCATACTAGTAGCCTTTGGTGACAATCTGGCTTGTCGGAAATACTAGTTACCATTAATTTCAGTTAAAACCGTTCGGATATAACTTCCAATCCGTGACACCATGAAATTGCAAAACAGTAAAGGTCCCTTTAAATGTTTTATCACAATATGTTCCGCTCATTGCGATCATGAAACTTCCTGCTGGAGGTCAGTCCTATGACGTCATAACTCTATTAAAAATGTAAAAATTCGGATATTCAATACTTTAAATTTTGCAATATTGAGACTTCACTCTTTTTGTAAGTCGTGGAAACTACTTAAAACATAATACTTATTCTTTAATTTCCCATAATAGATGAAAATCACTATCAGATTATCGAAAAAAGAAATAAAAACGTTTTGTTCGAACTTTTATTTAAACTTTACGTTTGAACTTCAGAGCAACGATGTAATCTGCCGTTCGCAATGAGACAATGTATTTATATAAAAAACTGCCAAAATTCAGAAAAATTCGCACGCTTATTAAATTGGCAAATCTTCTTATTATTAAATTGATAAATTATCATTTGGCAAATGAAAACTTTTCGAGTCCTCCTATACAGGGCAAAGAAATAATATCATTAGAAATTTACTTTAATCGGCATTAGAGCTTAATTTAGAAGATTTTCTGTAAGAAATGTTTAGCAAAATTTAGAAGTTGAGAAAACAGAATATAAAGAAGTACGATAGCAAAAAAACATAAACTATGCAAATATAAAAATCAATGTAACATCCCAAAAATGAAAGCTGAAGCAAAACTCAAACGATTTTACAAAGAACATTGTTTAGAAATTAAGATTATTGAATAAAAAACATGATTAATATTTTCGCCAAAAAAAAAGACTCCAATGCAGTTGCCAAAAGACTACCTGTAATTTCTTTGAACTTGCAAATAATTAATGGCTCTTTTGCTTTCTACAATCAGTTCTTGGTCGTCAGCATCCGGATCGGTTTTCAAAAACTCTTCTGCCATTTTGTTTAAAAAATGAAAAACCTTTACTTCCAAAAAAATTAATGCTGAGTTTTAATTTAATTTATGTGAATTTGGGAAAATAATAAAACTGACTGAAAACTGCTCCTGAAGAATAAATTTCCTAAATACAGTATTTTTAGTAATATATTTGTTATTCAACAAGAATGGATTAATAAGTATTATTGTTGGAAAACAATCATTTTTTTTTTCATAAAAAAGGTTATGAGGCTTTAAAGATTATGATATTGCTTCAATTATTGGGTGTATTATTGCACTGGTAAGATCTCTATCAACAATAGGGAAAAAATAGTGTTCTATTGAACAAACCGTTTAATCAAACATTATCAAATTTTGCCCAGATATACTTTTAAAGATGGAAATGTATGATTATTGGGGATTTTTAATAGTTTTCAAAGTTTTAATTCATCAAGAATTAAACGAAATTTAACTTTTTTCCCCATGATAATTCCGAAAAATATTATTGCACAAAATCAATTTTTACACCATTTTAAAAGTAAAAAAAGAAAGTCTTTTTGATGATGCCAATGTAATTGTCTACCAAATTTTTTTTCTGAATGTTTGGTAATTTAAAAAGATTTTTTTTTTTTTGCATAATTTTCAGCAATAAATTCCATTATTAAATTTAAACGCAAATCTTTTTCATTTTTTCGTCAAGCAATTTAATCACGTGACTTTCTTTCATTGTCGAAAGATAAGAAAACAGGATTCTGTTAAATATCTGTATAGTTTACACGATAAAACACAAGATCGAGACTTTTATTTTGTATAAAATGTGAAGTTGTAACAGCGCGAAAATTAGAAAGATGAATGGAAGGCAACGTTGGCAGTTAAGTTCTGATGACTTGATTCTATTGCGATGATTCATACTGAATAGAACAGGTTAAGTCTATTCAAATAATAGGCTTTGATGACTTATAACTAGAAGCTTTAAAAAAAATTGTGTGTGGTGGGGGAGGAGGACATGAACATTAAATTATGCACCAGGAATTCAACTGAAAATAAACGCAAACAATATTCTTGAAGAATCAGCTTTTCGCTAATGTCGTTTAGTAAGAAATAAAGGGAGAAAATAGTTTCAACAATTGGTGATTCAGAAAAAAAAAATTTTTTTTCATTCACTCTACCCATCAGCTCTTATAAAGAATGTTTATACAGATTTAAAAGAATAAATGGAATTTTAATGGTATTGTGCTGCAAAGTTCTTAGTGTTGTCATTTTTGAAATTTATACTTTTACTCAAGACTTTATAAGCACATCGTAGAAAATCACTTATTCGGTATCGGTTTTTCAGATGTCCTAGATTCAAATATTTTAGCATTTTAACCAAATTACCTGGATCCAAATCATAAAGCAATTCCTGTCTTTGAATGTCAATTTGATAACCTCTATATAGAAATAAATTGTCGAAATTGCTTTCAAATGATGATTCAAACAACAATTTCTAAAAATTCTGTATTGGAACCTTTTTAACATATATTTTAATCTACTGAATTTAATACATTAAAAATTACATCTGGGCATAAATATACAGAATTTACGTGCTTTTTGTTAAGAACATCGTTGTTTCCCGATTGGAAAAAAATGGCGCCAATCGCTAATGCACGTCTCTACTAATTAAACATTTATGTTTTAACAAAATATAAAATCCCAAATATATTTTCATTTAAGAGGTCAAAGGAACTATTCCGCTTACTTGCTAGGCTTACCATATTGATGGCAAACTCAAAGGGCACATTAAAACAGATTTCAATCTATGGTTAGAATCTACTTTATTTTGCATTTTTCACATCGCCATAGATGGATGTCAACAATGCCAAGTGGCCAAAGTCAAAAATCAAGATGGTTTTCTGAATAGAATTGCTAAAAGGACTACTTCTCTTGTATGTTTGTTTTATCATATTGATGATAAACTCAAGAAACACATTAAAATAAATTTCAACCTTGCTTATATAATTCTAGAATATCTATGTTGTTGAAAGTAAGTGTCTTTACGATGCATGTTGTCACTGAATGGGCAAAAGATCGCATAGTAAAAACTTCATTTGGTTGAAATCCCCTAGTTGTCACCCTTTCAAATTGCCAACAGATACTAAGTCGAAAATGACAGAAAACCGTTACTTGTTTTCGGCCTTGGTGACTTTCCATATTTTGACAATATATATGACGTTGAGCCGATTGCTGCATTTCAGCCTAACTGATATTTCTGATATACAACTTTTTGCCCTTTTAGGATCGATTTATCGTCTATTGCAAATTTTCACTCCGGAAACAAACTCTAATGTCTGAAAGAAGCTAATGCTAAAAAAGGAAAGTTCTTCCTTTCTTTGCAGCTGTGTATCAATAATTTATGCTATTCTACAGGGCAACAGAAACTTTTTATTTATATTTAATAAAATCATTGCCTGTAATATAATACGCCAAGAGTTAAAGAGAATAATCACCAAAAAGTTAGTTAATAGCGACTGGCTCATTGTTAGCTGTTCTTCTTGAACATTACCAATTATTTTTGTATCTAGTCAGAAAAAGGATTAATGAAAAAGCTGAAGATCAATAATTTATGCTATTCTTCAGGAAAACAAACTTTTTATGTGAATTGAAGGAAATCATGGCCTGTTATATGATATTCCAAGAGTTAAAAGAATAATCACCAAAAGTTAGTTAATGGCGACTGGCTCATTGTTAGCTGTTCTTCTTGAACATTACCAATTATTTTTGTATCTAGTCAGAAAAAGGATTAATGAAAAAGCTAAAGATCAATAATTTATGCTATTATTCAGGAAAACAAACTTTTTATTTGAATTGAAGGAAATCATTTCCTCTTATATGATATTCCAAGAGTTAAAAGAATAATCACCAAAAGTTAGTTAATGGTGACTGGATCCTTATTAGCTGTTCTCCTTGAACATTACCAGTTATTTTTGTATCTAGTCAGAAAAAGAATTAATGCCCAATATAACGATTTTGAAACTTTGTCACCTGTTACTTCAAAACATAGCGAGTAATATGAGACAAACCAGCCGACGTCCTAATTTAGTGGATTCTAACATAGACTTTACTAAATGATTAATGGCAAAGTTTTAAAAAAAATTGGACTTTTACTCATTCAGTACAAGCAAAATGATGTTTGGTCCTTTTTCTACCCAGATATAGAATATACCTTTATGTTATGTTTCATATTGTTAAATATTTTTTTTCATGACTTAGATTTCCCATGACTGAATTGTGCTACTTCCTGACCGCCCTGAAAGCCAACTACCATAACGTGGAGTACCATAACTACAGTCATGCTCTTAGCCATGCGCAGTCCATGTACTGGATCCTGAAAAAAACTCCGGGAGTGTTTTCGGAGCTTGAAGTAAAGATTTATTTATTTTCTTCTATATTCGGAAACACTATTTAAGCTCTCATATGTGCAATAACTCTCAAAATAGGTGTTTACAGAATTTAAAATTGTAATGTTTCACGTTTACGTGGATATTCTGTATTTCAGCGATTCTCAACCTGTGGGGCGTGCCCCCCTAGGGGGGCGCGAGCACACTAGAGGGGGGGGCGAGAATATCCAAGATAAAATATTATTTTAAAAAAGTGATCAACTGACTGAAAGGAAAAAAGCACACATACATATAGAAAACAAAATACATTTCGACATATTTAATAACTTATTAAAGCAAAATAACGTAATAAATAAAAATTTACTTAATTAAAACATACTAAATTAAAAACAAATTTAATAATTATTAGTGACTTCCTTGGGCCTGTCTTTCAGAGCAAAATTTTTCGAAGGAAGGCTTAATATTATTAACAGCCAATCTCAGTTCTGTTTCTACATTCAGCCGAGATCTATATTTTGTCTTCAAAGAAGCCACAGCAGAAAATCCAGTTTCACAAAGGTAGGATGTTGAAAATGGTAATAAAATGTGAAATGTCCTTGTTTTTAGTGCAGAAAAATCATCCTTACTCCTGCCCCAAATTCAAATAGTGATGATTTATTACTAAGTTGTCTTTTAGTTTCTCCACTTGATGTGAAGTCTATGAATTTTTCTTCCTCATCAATTGAGAGTCCTTCGGAAGTCTTATGAAATGAATCCCTAATCCACTCGTAACTTGCTATCAGTTGTCGTCAGCATGAAAATACTTCTTAAAATTCTTTTCCAGCATGGCTAAATGATTTACAAAACAACTTTTACATGTTCTTCTCCAGTCTTATAAGTTTCAGTACAATCATCCACATTTGCAAATATTGTTGGGTGTTTTTGCTTTAAATTTCTGTTCCACAATTCCAATTTTCTACAAAAAGCATTAACTTTATCACTCGTATCCAACATATGTCTATTTGCTCCTTGGAGTTGAAGATTCTAGTTATTTAATTTCTCGAATATGTCGACCCAGTAGTTCAATTTCATCACAAATAAATCATCGCGAAAATTCTCGGCCTCCGGTCTGTTTTCTTCTTCTAGGAAAATGGCGTATTCTTCTCTTAATTCATAAACACGTTGCAAAAATTTCCCACGCGATAACCATCTTGCTTTGCAATAAAATAGTAACGCTGAATGTACTGAACCCATGTCTTTACAAAGTACGGAAAAGATTCTCGAATTCAGGGGTCTCATTTTTATATAATTTACTACGGTTACAACCGTAGTTAACGCAATATTCAGACCAGGACTCATTTCTTTCGAAACTAAAGCTACTCTGTGGATCATGCAATGTATCCAGACCCACTGAGGTGATTTTTGTTTTACGAGTGCTTGTATAACTTAGAATATTCCGGACATTGAACGAGCACCATCGGGGCATATTCCGACGCAATTCTTCCATTCTATGTTTTCCTCATTCATAAAATCATTTAAAATAGAAAATAATGCGAGCGCTGTCGTTTTGAGTTCTATTGGTTTGCAGAAAAATCGTTCTACTACTGACATATTATCACAAAATCGAACATATTCAATTAAACGAGCATCTTCATTACTATCTGCTGCTTCATCAAGCTGTGTTGAAAACAATTTGTCACGCAACTTCTAGAAAAGCTGACACGTACATCTTCAGCTATATCACCAATTCGACGAGCAACAGTATCATTTGAAAGAGGTATGGATTGCAATTGTTTTGAAAAATTATCGCCAAACATAGTTTCTGCAATCTCAATTGCTGCTATAAATAAGCTCACGTGAGGGTTTTTACATCTGGCTATTTTATATGAAACTTTGTAAGATGCAATTAAAGCTTTTTTTATTCACAAAGTTTCCTTAAAAAGTAATTTTTGCTTTTTATATGATTTTAATTTTAATTCGGAGAATTATCTGGGTTTGTTGTACACAATATGAAGTGTTTCCAAATGTTGTAGTTTTACTTTATTAGGTTGAATGCTGTCTGCGGTCAACATTTTTGAGCAAATTATACACATGGGCCTTTCTTTTTCATTTACTTCAGTACTGATAAACCCAAAATTTGAGAATATTTTCTTGGTTTTATTTTCGGAATCACGCTCGTCTGTGTATTTGTTGGGGTTTGACTATCGTCTAATTCTCGCTTACTTCAGTTTAAAAATTTATCCATGAGTCTGCATGAATCTGCTGCCGTGAATATTTAATAATGCAATTAACACGAAAACGTATATAACATACACATTCACGATAGATTCGATAGCGATAGAAGGATCGACTCGAATGAGGCAGGAATTGAAACTGGCATTATCGAACATTTTCCTACTTTCTATGAGAAAACATTTGCTCTGCGCCTGCTTGAGACGGCATCGGTTTGACATTGGATTCTCTTCCACAAACATAAGTCGTACTTCTGTTTTATTTCTTTTATTATTCGAAAAAATGCATTCCCAGTTTCTAAATTTAGTTCACCCCGTCTAGGTTAACTTTCATTGACGAATTTTTCTACTTCATATTCCTTTAACATTATCTCCCTGTATCTCTCTGTATTCAAATATAATATTTAAATTTTCCCCGCTTTCATTCGCTTCATCTGTTCACTATCCACTTGGCAAAATACCAAATGTGGTTTCTCGCCAACGTTGGCTCATTTTTACTCCTGTTTTGGCAGTTAGTTAAAAATAATTTAAAAACAGAATCCAAAATACTCAATATGCATTATTGTTGTATACATTTTATTGTAAGCGGGGGGAGCGATGAAAATTATGATTGAAAACTGGGCCGCGAATACTGAAAGGTTGAGAAACGCTGCTGTACTTTGATAATGGATGTTTAACCAAAAATTTGTGACAGAAGTGTATAACAAGATTGCTTTACATCATGGCATCTAATTGTATTCTTCAGAGTATTATTAACTTTTGTACATTTGTTGCCCTATTTTTCTAACTATTAAAAAATAATGATACAACTGTCTTACAGTAGACTCTCTCCAAGCTGATACATACGGGACCAGACACCTGTCGGATTATAAAATACGTCCGGACTACACAGAAGCATACATATCCCTGAATTATACTATGATACATTTTTATTCGTATTGAAAACGAGCCATCAATTTGTTTAGAAGAAAAATGCTATGTTAAGGTGTTGAGTAGTACCATGTTAAACAGAAAAACCGTGTACTGAAAGGATGAAAGTTTCAAGTTTTATGAGAAAAGAATAACTCATCATCAAATAATATGTTCCAACAAGTGTGTCGAACAAGTGGGTGTGTCGGATTAGAGACAGTATACTGTATATCATTACGTTGAGATGTAAGAAACATTAATAGCGTTATAACATTTAGACGTAAGAAACATTACTAATAATTATATAAATTACAGAATACGATGGGGCTAATAATAAGAGAAAAATAATGAAAGTGTTGTCAGATTGCTTTGATAAAAAGTATTTGCAATAAAAAAGAATACAATGAATGAAGACTAGTAGAATTTGCTCGTGTGCTTTGTCCCTTTTATGTAGCCCCCCCCCCCCAGCTCTTCCCCCGAAGAGCACCTCAGATATGGGTATGAAAGGATACCTATATTGTAGTTGGCTCTCGCTACACTGATGGGTACAGAAGTGGTATAGGATCAGTTACCCCCTACCGATTATGGAACATGCTTCCTATTAGCATGGTGATGACTCCTAAGATTCAATCATAGTTCCCGCCTGAGCTATAGGAGCATGCCGGTCAGTCAGACTTTCTTGAGCTTCAGTGTTGGTCTGTGTAGCTACTTTTAATTGCCTTTCTCTGTGCCAAACTGAGAGTGTGTCGGAAGGATGCACCGTATATATGCATTTGGGTTGTTCGGAAAATAATTTCGTTCTTTTTTTTTCTTTTTTTGTGGAAATGAAAGACAGTTTTTGTATAATAAACAAATACTTTATTAAATTATATATTGGCCGTTCTGGTCCAACACCTTTTGCCATCTTTCTGGTAGTAGCATCATTCCTCGCTCATAAAATGTTTGGTCTTTGCTGCCAAAAAACGGATCGAGGTGATTTTTGACCTCCTCATTTGAGGTGAAGGTTTTACCGTCTAAAAATTTAGCGAACCAGTTCTGGCACTGGCGTACTGTCAACATACCGGTCCATTTCTTTCTGGCTTGAACAGCACTTTTACCCTTTCTGTAGTAAAACAGTAAGATATGTCGAACATGCTGTTTATAGCTCTCCATATTTAAAAGGGCACCAACCAAAAACTACTGCGTAGAATGAATTGGAATTTTTCACACACAAGCCTTGCTATATGAGCTCTCAAAGCATATAAAAATTATACGGCTTAAATGTGAAGTTGGGTGCAAAAAAATACAATTAAATCCTCTGTCGGAAAAAAACGAAATTACTTTCCGAATAACCCGATATGTTATTAGATATCCTCTCAGACCGGAACCGTGATGACAATCTATGGTAGTTAAACCCCGTTTGTTCACAGATTTAAGGGTATGAAAGATTCTGAAATATTTCTGTAAATGAATAACAATAAAAAAGTAAAAACTGTAAGAAAAATGTGTTGTTATTTTTAAGACCTAATAAAGTGTAGATGATGCAAAAGATATGCGACAATGATTACAAAAAATATTTTGCCAAGAGCTATGTACGCCTCTGCAATAATTGCATAAAGGATCGGAAAATAAAAAGAATACGCAGTTTTAAACATTTCACTGGATGTAAATACAGCTGCCATGATTTTGCGAATGTCAGAGATACGCATTAAATGCTTATAGACAAACATATTCGTTACGGTATGGTAAACAAATGACAGTCAATGTTGATATTCTGAAATCGTAAACAAAGTACATATTTTGAAAAGACAAATGTCATAGTGTTTCTTGCGATGATAGAAACAATAAAAAAGTGAGAATAAAAAGTGTATTTTATAGCAGTTTTGTAACTAACTTATGTGTTATTGCTTACAGAAAGTTACTTTAGTAACAAGTGCTCATAATTTTTCTCTTTCAAGGGCAATCTTTCAGAATAAGTAGTTTCTCAGATATCATTTGCCGCAAGCATCTATGCGTTTGAAGTAATTAGGAAAAAATAAACAAATCCTTCAACTCCACCCACTGGTCCGATTTCGCCAGCTTTTATTATTATTATTTTACACGAAAGCTCATTACTTTTAGATATGTCCTCAATGGCAATCTGCACCATTTTTGAAAGAAAATTCAATAAAACTACTTCATAGTACATTTTCTAGGAAGAAAAACCACGACAAATTTTCCCAACCACAACCACTGAGCTGATTTCGAAAATTTTTATTTCATATGAAAGCACTTGATTCCTAGATGCATCATCAGTGATCACTTATTACCTACGTTTCTGAAATTTCAAAAAAATCTTGCAAAATAAATCATTGGCAGAACTCCCAACATTAGCAACTGATCCAATTTCGCCAATTTAATTCAGCAATCTATATTTAAAATAATTAAAAAAATCAATAAACCAATCTCCCGGCCCTCAACCAGTGATCCACTTTTATGCAAAACAGTTTGTTTCATACAAAAGCTAGTAACAACTTGAATAAATTATCACTGGCCATCTTTCCTTTGTCAATTTTTTTTTGGAACGATAATTTTTTTTTAATTTTAAATTGTGCAAACATTTTTTTTTCTACAGTTTTTGGAAATGCTACAGAATTCAAATACGTGCAGCAAATCATCCAAAACAAAACATTAAATAACAAATTCTGTAAATTAAATTTCAAATATCGGTCTACACCGTACATTGAGTCATCATTAAGACTACAGGCATGCTGAATTCCATTGCCTAAAATTATTAATTAAAGAATAAATAATTGCTTTTTTAATAAAATGTTGGAATACTAAGTATTAGCTAACTGATTATTATATTCCTCGTGGTAGATCTTGTTAATAATAGCTTTTAATTTCATATTTGTTCTAAATTTATTATATCTTCATAATTTTTCATAATAATTGAATATAAGTAAAGAAATTATCAACTAATATTTAGGATTAATTTGCCAAGCTTTAGCAACTACTTCTTACTTGAAATAAATTTTAAAAAATATACAAATAAAAACATAGTTTCACAAATTTATTAAAATAAAAAAATAACTAAAATAAATCATTAATATTTTGATTAATTTTTTTTAAAAACGTTAAAATGTGAAACAAAATTAAGTCTTTATTTAAATTAAATGAGTCACACAATGCCTGAATTCGACATGAACAGATTTCAAACACAAAATGTCGATACAGATTTTATCTTATTATGGTGGTTTAAGTTTTATTGGGAAGGGACAATTTGAGTCATATGTAAGTCCAGTGTATATTTAGGTATTTTGCCTATTTGTGGAGAGTGTCACGGAATTCTTGAGCTCAAGAGATTACTTAGTAAATGATTGTGCTAAGAAAAATAAAAGATTTACTTAGTAGGTAACTTATTGCTAATAAATCGGGGATTTAGGTATTTGCAATTACAGGCAATAATGTATGTCATGAGATCCTTCTTTTAATAAGATGATCATTTAGTTTCACATTTCAGTACGTTTTTAACATAATAATTTATTTCAGGGTAATATTTTTTTTAATTTTTTAAATTTTGTAAAAATATATTTGTTTTTATTTACCTATTAACACTCCAGATTGCTTGGAATCCACATTCTTGCAAAATATTATTAAAGAGACCATAGATTTTAAAAATATTTTAATAATTTAGTGAACGCAATAAAGTATATAAGAATTTGATGAAGAATATCTGATAAAGTAGTATATTTTTCTAATATTTTATCATTTATATAATTCGTATTTTTACAAACTTATTTGTTTGGCAATTAGGAAAATAGTTTTTCTTTTTTAAATCGACATGCTAGTGGCTCCCTCCCAGCTTAGTGGCACTACCTAGTCTTTGTGGTTCGAAATTCGCCACTGTATGGTCATGCAAATTTCCCTTCATTGTGGTTGATGAACATTTTTAATAGCTGATGAGTTGATTAAAATAATTTTAGGTTTTATAAAAGAAGATCCCAAACAGCTTCTGGATATTATCTTGAGTTTTATCACTTTTCACGTCATTATATATGATATTCTTTCTCACATTCTTTATCCCCTTTTATGTTGTTGTTCTTTTTTTATTTTCGCGTATACGTAATATAGAGAAAGTATAGTCATCATCAAAAAAATTCCAATTCCTGATTTTGACAAATCTCCACGTTTTAGGCCTCCTTGAGTTCGAAAACCCCATTTTTGGAAAATGTCCATCTGTGACTAAGATAACTGAAAAACGCCTTGATCTATACAGATGAAATTTGGTACACGATCTTTACACCAAATTTGCAGATTTCTATCAAATTTTGAGCAAAATTTGACTTGAGGAAGTCTGTCTTTCCAGCTGTACGATTATAAGTTATTCCGATAGCTACGAAACGATGACAGCTAGATGGATAAGATTCGGCACACAGATTTAATATCTATAGTGTAGACGCCTGTCAAATTTTGAACTAAATCCAACAAGGAATCGATTTTGTGTCCGTCTGTACTTTCAAAAACATGTAAACGCGATAATTTGCAGATTCCTTTCAAATGTTGGGCAAAATCCGTTCAGAGGAAGTCCAACTGTTCGAATACAAGTTAACATGATAGCTACAAATAAAGTGAGTTACATGGATAAAATTCAGTGCATAGATTTGACATCTACAGTGTAGAACCCATCAAATTTTGATTTCAATCGGTCGAGAAAAACATGCATAAAACCCAAATTCGGTTTTTGGATACTAAAAACTGCATTTCAGGGATTAATCGCCAAAAAGCTCACAAAGAATGATATGATAGATTCAGTAAAAAAGTTAAATTCACGCCAAAAGTTAATATTTCGTGACTATTGTACGCCAATATCATATAAGGCATTGTTTAGCATGACACATTTATCAGAGAGTTTGCGAGAAAGTTTTGCAGAGACTATTTTCGCTGATTTTATTTTTAATTATTTATTTATTGCTTTTTTATTTGTTTGTTGCAAACCTCTGTAATTCCATTTGTTTATGAAAAAAGAAAGAAAAAAAAAATTCCTTTTGAAAATATCTAAACATAAATTCATCAAATTATAGATCCATATCTTGCATTTTTACTACCGTTCGTATTTCAATAAGAGCATTTGCAGAAACTTCGCAGACGATCCAAAATAGATTTTCTTCTTCACGTGCAACAACTACACTCGCTGCGAAACTGCAAACGAAATTCGGAGGTTAAAAGCCGCTGGCTCATTGTAAATATGGGGAGTCATAACAAGAAAAAAAAAATGGAGAGAAAACTTCCTTGTGCTTTGTCTGCTTGTTCACCGGCCAGTCAGATAAATATCATCCATGAATCAGCACCCTGGAACATTCGAAAGCTCAAAGCAATCGCTCCCAGGTGAAGTTCACTTGATCGGATTAAAGAGGAAAAAGAATATTGCAATCAGCGCCGAGATCTAATTTTTGAGCCATTCAGGTCTTTCGAGTTGATTTGCCGATGTTTCAAAGGGCGGAAGTGAGATAATGGAAATTTCAAGGTCGACCAGGCTCTCTAATAACGTTCGCTTGGAAATAATAATGCGCTCGTGGAAGCTAGTGTTGCTGCTCCACTGCGTCCAATTTCCACAGTGTTTCCTTTCTATGAAATGAAGTGAAATCAATATTTTCAGCTGATTATTTTCAGTTATTGCTCGTGTTGCAAAGTTAGTGTATTATTTTACTGAGATCAATCTGTGAAATATATTTACGTTATGCTGCAGTAGCACACGTGTGCCTTGTTCACTAAATTAGTTGCACAATCCTTCCATATAAGATTTGTTAGCTTTTCATACGCAAAGAGCAATCGTAAAATATATACATAATCATGCAAAAGTGTAATCGTAAGAGTATGCATTTGAATGTAATCGTCAAAAAATATGATGCCCATGAACGTTCACTTTATACACCACGCTGACTTCAGGGGGGAAAAAACAGAAAGGAAAATTGGAATTCTATCTTGTAGCGTATATGCGATTTGAAACACCAATTAGAACTACACGAATGAAATTTCTTTATACAGAAATTGTAAATATCTGCCAAATTTTAGAGGAAATTCGATTAACACAGATTTTGTCAATTCGTTTGTATTGTGGTGAATAGCATATAAGCCAGTTAACAACTCTTCTACCCGAACGATCGTTTTGGTAAAATTGTTAAGCTACTGGACTGCTAACCAAAAGGTCCCAGGTTCTATCCTCACGCATCGCTTACCTACACATTGGTGACCCGGACGTGATTTGAACACGCAAATCACTACAGTATATATGTAAACACAATAACTCAAAAACACAATAAATAAACCATCAGAAATGGTCTCCGCAAAACTTACTCGCATACTCACTAATAAAAATGCCCTCCCACAAAAGAAATCCAAAATAAGTCAGTGAATGCCTTCTTTGGCGGCATATAATACTTACGGAATATTAAATATTAATACGAATTTAGTGAATCTATAGTGTAATTCCAGACCAGTTTTTGGCTATTAATTCTTGGCATGCAGGTAATACAACCCGAAAACCGATTTTTTTTTAAAAGCGCGTTTTTCCTAACCAGCTGAAACCTAAATTTGACATAAAACTATAGTCACAAAACCACATACCAAATCTCATACATTTGAGTCATAGAGTTATAGCGATTACATGCTTGTGAAAATACAGACGGATAGAAAATGAACCCTTTGACAGACTTGGTTCCAATTTTGAAACATATTTCTACTTAGATGTTAAATCTGAATTCTAAACTCTATCCTCTCTTCGTTTCGCAGTTATCGTGTTAGTTTGCATTCAGACAGCTAAAAATCTATAAAATTGGTGTAAAGACCATATACCAAATTGCATCCATCTAGCTCAAAGTATCTTTGAGTTATCTTTGTCACATATAGACATGCATAACGCCAAAAATGTATTTTTAAATCTGATGAAGGTTTAAAGAGTGGAGATTCCTCAAAATTCTCGAGTTCGTATTTTCTCACGATTATAATACTTCTTATACCAGAAAGTGCAAAGTGGGTGAAATGTGGAATAAGGTTTTATCACCAAAAGTCATTACCTGAATCAAAGTTTTCGCCAAATCCATGAATAGTTTGAATGTTTTTCGGTGTATAACGCGTTAACTTAAAATTGCAACAAGCTAGATGAATAAATGATATTTACCCCAAAATTAAAGATATGTATTACACTTTGTACTTTGTACTAAATCAGTCATTTTTTGAGCACTATAGCTTAAATACGCAATTTGCTAGGTAAATGAAATTCGGTGTGAAATCTTGATGAGAAAATAGTACATGTGCGTCCGATTTTCTACCTAATCGATCGATAGTTTTAAAATTCCAATTGGCTTCTTTTTACTTATCTACGAAGTTGAACACAAATCCCATCGGACTATATAAGAAATTCTAGGGATAAAACATAGAAAGAGGCCCAAATTGCATGATGCGTTTTGAATTCAAAACGCATCATGTTACGTATATATATGTAAGCATATAATTCTTAAAAGCAGAAGATAGGTTTGAAGATATAGAAGAGACATTTTGCATTTTTAAATTCATTGTAATACCTCCCGGGAAGGCATAATATATTTACAAGAAGAAACGTGGACAAGGCACGTCCGCCACAGCACTGCACAAAAGCAGAATTGAGAGAAGAGCGGAACAAACCATCCCTGGTCTTATATAACATAAGATTTCCGCCACGTGGCGATTCAATACACGTGTTGACCTTTGACAAGGGCAACGGAGGGATCATTTTCATTTGGCACGTGGAACTGATGGCGCATTATTTTTACAAAGCTTCAGTAGAATTAATTAAACAGAAAAAATGGAAGGGGATCAGGAAACAAGAATCAGAATTTTCATACGCTCTGACCGAAGGGATAAAAGTTCCTAATGCTTACGACATTCTTTTAAAGATATTTAATAATTTTCTTTCCTAAACCGACGTTGAAAAAAATTCCTATAAAAATCTCATATTAAAATCATTGAAGGGGAAAATGTCGGTTTATTTTGCCCCTATATAGTGATGTAGACTGATGCATCTTTTATGATCGTTTCTTGCATAAATTTTGCCTTCCTGGAGGAAATAAATCGAAGTTAAAATGGCAAAAATTTCTTTTTTTCAGCAAAGCAACTGATCAAATATGTTTGCATATAGAAGACAATTTAGGAAAGAATATTGTCGCTAATTTCAGCACTGTTGTTAGTATTATTATTTCCATCCTCACACATTTATTGTTGATTTTAAAAATGAAGATAAATATGTAATTGAAAATTAACTTCGAAATGCAACTTTTTATGTCTGCAAGAAAAATTTTTTAAATTCGTTTTTTTAAAACTGATTATTGATTCTACATCGTTTATTGGACAACGGATTGTAATTATCTCCTCTGTGCAGCATATCATGCATAGAGAAATGAACTAGAAATAAATAAAATAGTAGATTTTTGCTGATTACATAACTTAATCCAATTTAATGTGTTGTTATAGAATTTTAAAAAATCGAATTTTATTTTTTAAAAAGAAAATTTAAATTTTTATAAAATTAAATTAAATATTTAATTTTTATTTTAAACAACGAGTTGTGGTCATTCAATTAAGTATCGGGAATTTGAAGAATGTTTGAAGTTGTAAAATAAAGGAAGGAACGTCACAAAATTCTCATACACTAAACTTTCAATCAAACAAACATCCTCTAATTTTAAAAATTTGGGAAACAAAAAATTAAAATCCCACTTCTTCCAAATCAATAAAAAAAATTCCTCATTATCAAAAATTAAATAAATAAGTAAAAATAAAAACCCTTATAAACTTTTAAAACAGTCAAATCTATGTATAATTTCAAAGTGCTATATATTTGATAAATTGTAGTCCATATTATTTAAACAGAAGAGCGAGGAAATGTTTTCCATTCTGATAAAAATTCTACCATTTGAAAGCTTTTAGCTGATTCCTCGAAGTGCGCACAGGAAATCATGTAAAATAAGATTCTATTCGAAATCGTCTGCAGCCTGTCTCAACAAAAGGAAATTGAACTAACAAATTTTAAAAAAAATCTCAAAATATATAGTTTTCCAGAATTTTAAAATAGAATATGTTTTTTTTTTTTTTTTTTTTTTTTTTGATAAGATACTTAAAAGCATTTAGAAAAATTCGAAAATGTTCTTCGTTTTAATTTTTAAATTAATTTTTCAACTTACTTTTTTAAACTCATTAACAAGCAAATTTTTATTTTATTTGTTTATTTTAAAATTTTTGGCCAGATAATCTGTATTGTATATTTATATATGTATATATGCACAAAAGTTGTGTAGCAATACAATTATACTCAAATTATATTTGGCTTTATAAATATTTGGTGTTTTTGACAAAGGATATCGTTATATGATGATCAATAAAATCATTTTAATTAAAAACAAAAGAAGTAAGATATTTATATACTGCATTTCAGTATAATATAAAAATCAAACCAAAAATATTATGCGTCAAATATGACAATTCTGTTCCGTTCAACTTTACATACGAATTTCGAATTTGTTCGGTTATTGTAAAGAAACGAAGCACAGAATACACACTTTCTGCAACACACATTATTAGCTGATATATTTATATAGAACAAAGCGAAACGGTCAGGCGTTCCAAATATATTTTTGACTTCCAGGGATTTATGTAAAATTCCAGAATCCCCAAATGGGAATCATGGCAGCTAATGGGTTAAAGCAAGAATAAAAGAATACTATCAATGGATTCTTTAATCCAAGTTGTAATTCTCGTTCGCTTTTATACGAACGCACGGTGCAGTAATATTAAATACATTTTTATGCTACTCTTCATTACTTCCATAATTAAGAGTACGTTTTTTTTAATACACTGAATGAAATATGAATGAAAATAAATGAATCTAAGTTAAAGCAGTCTCGTGCTGATGTTTCAAGCTTGATGCTCGAATTTCTTTTATTATTGTTTATATTTTTAATCGCAGTGGTTCCGGGCTTGTTTATAGTTATAATAACTTGTCAACGGATATACCACGTGCATGAACTTCATATTTATCGTCTTCTCTTTAGTAGGGTCAAAATACGATAAACGCACGTGGTGTTCTGAAATGTTGAAATACTTGAAAACTCTCGAGAGTTTCTTTTTTTTTTTTTTTTTCCTTTTCCGAATATCTTTGCTATTTGTATGTTTGTTTGTTTTTTGTGCTAACCTCTAAATGAACTCAAATGAAGCACCTCTTAAATATTAGATTTCTTTTTCTTCTTCTTGTTTTTTTTTTAATCTTACAAATCGATTTCTTTCAAACGAGTGTTGAAAACAGATGCCAGCTCATGACATCAGTCTACTGTATATTTTAAGGGAAGATTTTATAAGATATTTATTTTGGAAAGATAGCATTCTCACCAATGGCATGGGAAATAAATTCACATAAATTCGCAAAAAGCCTGATAAAATGCTTTGAAAAAAAATTGTGCATTTCCTAAGAATAGAAATATTCTGGAAATATTTACGTACAAGAAAAATTATAAGTACAGGGTGGTTATAATTGAACATCCCCTATAAACAGCACCCTACAACGCAAACGTGTGAACGGATTGCAGTGAAATTTGGTAAATAGACTATACACGAGATGCGCTCACGGAATTTCGAAAAAAAAAAAAAAAAAAAAAAATTAAATCCAAAATAGCTACCAGAGGGCGCCTTTTTCTCAAAAACATTAATTTTGACACAGTAAACAACCAAAAAGGAATACAGAAACAATATTAACAATTCCAGAACAAGAATTATGAGTAATAAAATGTAAAACCAGGAAAAGCTGTCAGTTCTAGAGGGGAAAAATTCGAGATTTGCATTCTTACGAAGAAGAGGAAGCTTTATGTAAAACAGGTTAGGGTAAGAAACGTTTCCAGACGTTGTCATGTTTTTTGTTGAGGTTTCCGGCTGTAATGATGACGGTATCTTTAGTTGAACATGCGTTATGGATGAAGCTATTTAAAAAAACAAGGGGAGTGCTTCTGCTGCAATTCATGAATTTCATCGTGTGAAGAACCTATGACGGGGACTAAAGTTTGTTAAAGGTATCCGGACTTGATTAAGAGATTTGAAGTAACAGAGATAGCAGGAGTTCAACCTGGAAGATGTCATAAATCTGTCACAACGGTATTTGTTGATGCCGACAAGACAACTGTTGCCGCACAAATTTTGCAGGTGAATGTGGGTGGTCACATGGAGCAGCACTTTCCCCTACATCGTCCTGGACACGATTAATGACTGCTCCTCTTGTGTAATTTCGTCCTTATCTGTTCCCGCAAACTGAACTTTTATTTTCTTTCTCAAACTGCATACTGTTATTTTTTTTTTCCTTACCTTTATTTAATGTGGTTCGATGACAAAGTGATCAAAAACTAGTCAATAAATGTTAATATTGTTTCCTTATTCCGTTTTGGTCGTTTTTTATGTTAATTTAATGTTTTTCCGGAAATGGCACCTTCTGGTGGACATTTTGAAACTTTTTTTTTCGAAATTCAGCGAGCGCATCTCGCGTTTAGACTATATACCAAATTTCGTTGCAATCCGTTCATCCGTTTGCGTTGTAGGGTGCTGTTTATAGGGGATGTTCAATTATAACCACCCTGGATATATTGAATTTATTATAAACACGTTAACACTATATTTATGTTTTTATCTTCGTAGGTATTATCACAGTTAGAATTAAATTTAAATTTAAGAAAAGGAGAAAGGACAAAACACTAAAGCTGAATAATATTCGGGTCATTTTTTTTTTTTTTAGCTTGTCATTGTTTGATTTGATTGCATCATTCCAAGCATTCTTCGTGCAGTGATTTCTACGTATCCATATCACACTGCTTAATTTACAAACAATAAACAACATATAAAAATTAAAATATTAAAAAAAATCAGAGAAAAATAGCCCAGTTACAGATAAAATGATGCAATCTTTAGAATTATCTTGAAGAGTTTTGCTGTCGTGATGAAAAGGAATTAATTAATTTTTCTTTAATTTTTAAGCATATAGAATTAAAGGTAATTCATATTTACTTTTCAAGTAATATTTTAGTGAGTGCAAGTGATGAACATTAAAAGTTGTAATTGACTGATGAGAGCAAAGGAAAAAAAAAAAGGACGAGAGAGGAAATTGGCAATTTTTAAGTAGTCAGAAAGAAGATTCGGTGCTTCGGATGTGGATCTGAAAGTCAAACAACAGTATTACTTGCGCAGTCCTTTAAAATGGTTAATGTTACAACTACAGTAATCTCGAGAAAAGAGTGAAATCTGCGCGACTCAGGAATTAAATTATTTTGTTTGCCTTTCCGTGGCTTCGTGTCTTAAATTAATCCTTTAGTAATCTAATTCTTTCAGACAAATGTTTATCCTGTCTACATATTCTATTGTAACATAATTTGGAAGAAAAGTGACGAAAATATGACAAATTAACTTTACCTTTCCACGGAAGGGCATGATTTGTTCAGGGGAAGACCGATGAAACGCGTCTGTTTTTTGTTTTTTTTGTTGTTGTCTGACACAAGACAACAACAAAAAAAAAATGAGTGAGAAATTTTTTCCCCTTAGTTCCCTTCCTTTTTCCTTGGAGGGGATTGGGATTATTTTTATACATGTTGATTCAGAAAACGAAATTTTAGATATCTTTGGAAGTTGTACCATGGACATTAGGGATTTCTTTACCTTCGATTGCAGCCTGAGAATTCAGATTTAGCAATTTTTTTAAGGCGTGTGTTAGAAATAATTAAATAAAGAAATCAAGAAATAAGAAAATTTTTAAAATATAGTATTATGGACTAATTTAAAATAAAAATTAAAAAATTAATTAGAATGAAAATTAAATTAAGAAATATCCTTATATATATTTAAATTAGATCCTGATATAGAAAACATTTCATATTCCAATAATCAAAATGTTTCAAGCTTAGTTAGCAAAAACTCGTAAAATTCAAATATTACTACTTCACTGAATATTACCTTCGTATCTGAATCTTAATTATCTCCATTTGCATATAACTTGGAATTGTTTTCATATCTATGGAGTGATTATTTTATACTTCATTAATTCCTGCTCAGTTTTACATTTTCGGAGCAGCTCCCGTATACGGCCTAGTGGCGCCATTTTTTTCGCCAAGAAGTCGCCAATAATGCGTGTTTAGGATGTTGTGATTCTTAACCGAAAGTTTTGAAGCCACGTTAGGCTTATTTCTAAGACTGACAAAATGCACTAACTATAAATCAGGTGGTGGCGCTGCACCCCTTTTTTATTTTAAATAATTCAGATAAATATTGCTAATTTTTGAAGCCATGTTAGGCTTAATCCTAGGACTGACAAAATACACGAGCGTAAGTCGGGGGGGGGGGTATTGAAATATTTATGATAAAGATTCAAATGAAACGGTTTGTTAAATTATAAGTATAATAAAGCATGATGAAATGCCCACTTGCTTTTAAGTATAATGAAATGTTCAAAATTAATATTAAATGATGATGACGAAATTATTTTTTGCTCCGATTTTTAAAAATGACTTCTTAATTTTATGCTGAATATGTTCTCATGAAAACATTGATATTTTTTTCATTTTAAAAGCATAGTTTATAAAAGTTAAGAGCTGTATATGTGAGCTGCTCCTTATAAAAACACATAAAAATACTGAACATGTTCTAAGGTTTAAGGTTACCATAAAGAAGAATATATATACCGATAACGGCAACCAGAAATTACCGTATAACGCCAAATTTCTCGCCAATTTGGCGGAGGCCGTATACGGGAGCTGAGCCACATTTTCAACTGCTTTCTTCAAAAAATCAGCTCATATTTGAGACTTTAACTTAGTCATCAGAGAATATTGTGTCCTAGTTAATAATTATACATAATTAAGAGTTTTAAAAATTAAATTTCGACATTTTTACTAAAATATTTAATAAAAATTAGTAACCAAAGTAAAAAAAAAATAATAAGCAAGCAAAAGTTATTTAAAAATAAATAAGTAAGAAAAGTAAAAAAAATAAATTATTTTTTACATTTGTTAAGAATTATGTACAGTAACACTAACAAATGCTGAGCAGCAAAAGCTATCCGTTGTGGCACTAGAATTTAACACCCTTGATGTATAAAGAATGATAATGCCGCATTGAAGAAAAACAGTCGAATCTCCATGACCGAATGGTCATGGCACTGGTCTCATGATCAAGAGACCTGGTTTCGAATCCCGCTAGAGACAATGCGATTCACAGTTTGTGTAAATATTTAATTACTTGATTTTATGTTTTCCTTTATTTCATGTTCCAGAAGATACTGGACTTTTCTTTAGTTTGCCAGACAAGTGTTCTGGATTTTTCTTACTGTCTCCAGAAGAGTATTCTGGAACTTTCTCTGCTTGTATAAAAGCAGAAGATTTGTCAGTTACTGTGTTTTGAAATCCGCGCTGTATCAAATACAATGGAAATCACACCACTGCTGAATGCCCACAGAAGGAGAAAATCCCAGAGCCCACCTGTATCAACTGCAATAAAACTGGACACCTGGCCTCCTGGAAAAGATGCCCTGCCTATCCAACAACAGCCCCAGCTACAGGGAATAGAAGATCATAAGCAGACATCCTCAAAAATAGGAAAAATATCCCTACGAAAGTCCCAGAAATAACCCAGTATCCACCCACATCAAGACAGAGATACCAATATCAACAACGGACACCTGATGTCACCCCAACTTCAGAAGATCACAGCCCCCAAATCAGCATCCCAGAGATGAAAGATTTAATTGAAGCTTTTAAAGAAATAAGAAACCTATTACAAGAATTCCCCGGACTCCTAACTGCAGCAGCCAAATTAAAGGGAACTAAGTCTAAAGAAGAAAGAAAACTCATTCTCCTAAATGCTCTTCTGGAATTAGTCACTAACAGACCACGCCTACCACCGTGAACAAGATTCGCCCACTCCTACATCTCCTCAATACTACTTAAGACGATGTTCCTTTTTACTCTTCCATTTCCCGTAACTCTTTTGCCTTTGTCCTCCATGCAACTTGCACCCCATCACTCATTTTATTACCGTCCACTTGTACTCACCTCCACACCTCCCATTTGTCATCCGCTCTCATGACCACACATAATACGCTTTTTCGCAAAATTTCTCAGGGTTCCCCATCAGGTTCCACAGTCACAATCATACTGAGTAGAAGTGTTTTCACTGGCACTCAATAAAGCATCTAATGTCAGTCAGTCACTCTTCCATTTCTCCCCTGTCTCTGGAACCGGCAACGACGTTCCACATTCTTTATCATTAGGTCCAAAAGACCAGGGCAGTTTACGACGCCAGGGCCCAAATAACCAAGATCATGGAGATAGCCTTGCTTCACAAGGCGGGAGCTCCATAAATTCTACCATCATCTCGAGTTACTGTGTTCTGAGTTCAGTTAATAAATTGGTTTAGCTCTACCTCTTGTGTGTGTCATTGAATTCTACACTATAGTTCTACGTGACAATATAAAGGAAGGTGACTACATTCTCACTATTTTGGAGGATTCTTGAACTGTAATTTTAGGTGTTCAATTTTAAAAGTAGGGGTAGGAAGCAAAACAAATATTAATTCATACTTTGTTTTGTTTGCAGATGAAGGCAATGTTGATTGCAAGCATATCTCACGACGTGGGACATCCGGGTCTCAATGAGACATACCTGAAGAAAGTACGGTGCACCCTCGCCATCATGTACGATGACCCCATCCTCGAAGAACATCACACGCAGACCCTCTTCCTTATCTTAGAGGTGAAAGATATTATAGATAAACAAATTATAAGAGCTTCTCATCTTTACTTTTTTTTAATTCAAGCAGTTTGAATTGTTTGTATCTTAAGCAAGCTTTAGAGTACTTAGTGTTGCATATATAGATTTCAAAGCGGATTTGCTATTGGGAGTAATTTTTCAACGAAATATTCATTTATTACAGGATAAAGGTGATCGAGGAATAATTCAAGTTATTGATCGTAATTTTTATAATAAAATTAGTTGAATAATAAAAGAAACCAGCATAAATGGTCTTCTCTAAAGCTGTACTTTCTAATAAAGCTGTTATCCCAGAAAATGCTAAGAATTGGTACAATAGATACGAAATATTAATCTTTGGCGGGAATGTAGCATCTTTGGCGAGTTTTTTTTTGCGATAAATCCTTAGCATGCGGTTTAAAATATCCAAAAATTGAATTTTTTTTTTTAGACGCATTTCCCCAAACCGATTGAAAAAAAAATGTTACAAAACTGCACTCGTAATTACAAAATTCAATGCCAAATTTCATATATTTAAGTAACTACATTTTTGAATGATCATGTTTATATGTTTCTGAAAGTGCAGATCAAGTGATGGTCAACCCCTTATTGGAATTAGTTCTATTCTGGTGCTATTTTCCCATTTAATGGGACGTCTGTATAACTGGGGTGGGGGAAGGAGGTTCTTTTTCCTAGTGAAGAACACGGCTTGGCATTTATCAACATTAATTTTGATCTTCCATTTAAATAACCACTTGCCTAGGTTCAATAGATGATCGTTCAGGGCTCCCATAAGGTTTTCTCTATTTTTGTTCGTACTTAGAATCGCAGTATCATCTGCGAATAGGCAGAGGCGGGTTGCTGCGTTTTGGGTAATGTCATTTATGAAAATGTTAAAGCAGATGGGTCCTAATTTTGACCCGTGTACTACTCCTGCTTCTGTTGTTCTATGCGTTGACATCTCTTTTCCAACTCTGACTTGGAATTTCCGGTCTTTCAGGTATGATTGTAATAGTATCACAAGCATATCAGGGATATTGAGTTTTAATAATTTGTATATCAGGCCGTCGATCCATACCCTGTCGAAAGCTTTGGCAATATCTAGGAATACTGCTGCAGTTTCCTTCGAGTTGTTAAAACCTTCTCGCACAATTTCAGTTACCCTGGTCAATTGTTGGACTGTAGATAGACCTTTTCTGAAGCCAAATTGGTAGGGTATTAGTTTCCCTTCTGTTGCCTCCTCTAATCTATTTAGTATTATCCCCTCTACCACCTTGCTGAGGGAAGACAATAGACTGATTGGTCTATAATTCTCAGGGTTACTTGGATTTTTTCCTGGCTTGTGTATTGGTACTATAACTGTTTGTTTCCAACCTTGCGGGAAGTATCCAAATGTGAACATGCTGTTTACTAAGTAGGTTATTTTGAAAATGCTGGTTTTTTAGCATATTATTGCTGATATTGTCGAATCCTGGACATTTTCTCTTATTCAGCTTTCTGATTGCTTCCGCTATTTCTGCCGGAGAGCAGGGTGTTAATTTTGTTATTACTTTTTTCTTAGCGAATTTTTCAATCTTCTTTTGGACACTGTATTCAGTAGGTGGGTGGGAGAGGTTATAATTTTTGAATTGATTCATCAAGCTATCTGCTAATATTTCTGCCTTGTCTTTATCTTTGTAGGCTATGGTGTATTCTGAGTGGAGCGGGGGGGGGATTCTGAATTTGTCATTTTTATATTTTTTAACTAACTTCCATAGAGAGCCCTCGACCGTAGACCCTCGACCGTTCAATGTAGCTGCTCCAGTTTTCCTGTTCCCTCTCGAAATGCATTTTGCTTAGTTGGTTCTGCGCTCTGTTCAGGTTATTTTTGTCTGCTGGGTGCCTCGTTCTCTGCCATATTTTTCTAAGTCTATTGCGGGTTTTTATTTGCTCTTTGATTTCTTCAGTCGTTTCCCTCTTTTTATTTTCTTTCCATTTGCCTGTTTCTTGATATGCGGTTATGATTTCATTGGTTAGTCTTCTTATTTCTGCATCTATTTCGGTTTCGTCTTTGGGGTTGTATTCTGTTTCGGGGTAGGCTAGTATTGCTTGTTTAAACATTTTCCAGTTGGGGATATACTTTTTGCTACTTTCACTGGGTGATCCTGTATCTAGCCACAATTTAACTGGTAGGTGATCACTGGATAGTTCGTTAATTGTTTCTGCGGTAATTTGATATTGGATATTCCTTACAAGTGCAAAGTCTATTATGCTGGCGCCTCTATTATTGTAGTGCGTGGGTTCATCTGGCGCTATAATTTTTGCGTCTGTTTTGTCAGCGAATCTGACCAGCTGCGCTCCTATTTTGTAGGTGTTAGGGCAGTCCCATTTTTTATTCTTTGCATTGTAATCTCCGGCTGCAAATACGGCTGAATTGTATGCATATAGTTGCTCAAAGTCCAAAGTTCAGTTTACCTAAAAGTATTTCTATCAACGTTTACGTATAACACTTATTTTCGTTCTTTAACATTTTTGCTTTTAAAAAAACCCTATATTTTTCAATAAAAATTTATATTTATCTTTAAAATATTCTAATCAGAGTGTTTTTAAAACTTTTTTTTTCTTTTTCATTTTGATTTTAAAAACCGTTCTTTAAATAAAAACACTTTTTTTATTTAAAAAAGAGTTGTTAAAAAAAGAATAATGAATTAAAAATAATGGATAAATTAAAAAGAATAATAAATACAGTGAAATACAGTGAATATGAAAAAATTAAAGAAAAAAGAACTGGAATAGAATATGTTTCATATTCTTTTTAATTTTGCCTTCTTATAAAGTTCTTATAAATGATGCGAAGATAAAAGTTTCTGAAAAAAACTTTTTCTCTACTACTCCTTTTTTTTAGTTAAAATAATGCTTTTTTTAAATTATATAATACAGGGTGTTTATTTAGTCCCGGACCCATTTTGATGTTTAATAACTCATAAAATAATGAAGATATAAACAAACTTATGGCCTTTATTGATGGAATAACTCATATATTTTCCTTTTCAGGTTTGAATATTTTTACTTTTGTAAAAATCGTCTGCGCGTGTTTTTAATTTCAGATAATTTCATTTTCCAGTCTAAATATCTGTACTTTTCTAAATATCGTCTGCTTATTAATTGCATTTTTCTCTCTTTTGTTTTTGGCAACTATTGCAATGTTATGTTTACTTTTGATGTGTTTGTTCTATGTAGTACTTTTGTATGTGATGTTTTATTCGAGCGGATATTAAGGAGAATGCATACACCACAAGAGAAAGTACAGATTTTATGGTGGTTCATAGAAACGAAATCGATAGTGCTAGCACAGAGAAATTTCAGAAGAATTTACCAAAAAGATCCTCCATCCAAAAACAGCATCTTGCGGTGGAAAAAGAATTTTCTAGAAATTGGAAATATCGCAGATATGAAACGTTTCGGACGTCCTTGCACAAGTGATTTTGATATTGAGCGTGTCAGAGAGACATTTTTACAAAATCCTAGAATATCTGTGAGATCAGCGGCAACAGAATTGGATATGCCGATTTCGACGGTGTACAAGGTTATTAAGAAAAAATTAAGACTGCATGCATACAAAGTTCAAATTGTTCAAATTTTGGAACCGAACGATAGGCCTAGGAGGACGGCCTTTTCAACAGATATGCTAAGGAGGATAGAAGATGCTGCTGATTTTCTGAAGCGCATAATGTTCTCCGATGAAGCATCCTTTCATGTTTCTGGCATTGTTAATCGCCATAATGTGCGCATATGGGGATCTGAAAACCCCCATGAATACCGTGAGGCACAAAGGGATTCCCGAAAGGTTAATGTGTGGTGCGGACTAATGCACGACCGAGTCATTGAGCCTTTCTTTTTTACAGAAAAGACGGTCTCATCAGTCGTATACTTAGACATGTTGGAAAACTTCGTATTTCCACAACTAGAAGAGCTTCAGCCACATGTCTTTTTGCAACAAGGTGGTGCGCCACCTCATTGGGGTACCATCGTTCGTACTTCTTTGAATGACCATTTTCCAGGAAGAGGGATTGGGCGAGGAGGTCCAATTCCTTGGCCATCCAGATCACCTGACATAACGCCGCTGGACTTTTTCCTTTGGGGGTTTGTAAAAGACAACGTTTTCAGGAGGAGAGTGTCGAACATTGATGACCTAAAAGCCAGAATTACAACTGCAATAGGCTCTGTGGATGCCGCCATGCTTGCCGCTACCTGGCATGAAATTGACTATCGACTTGATATTCTTCGTGCGACGAAGGGGGCACACGTGGAAGCTCATTGACAAGGGCCATGAAACTTTTTAAGTCTATTTAACCATTTATGTTATTAATTTTAATCTATCTTTCTTATTTTATGAGTTATTAAACATCAAAATAGGTCCAGGACTAAATAAACACCCTGTATAATATAATATTTTTTATATAATAATTTCTAATTCTCGTAGCACGCACGCGTTAAAACTACAGCTACTTTTAGATAAAGAATATTGGAATATAACATTGATAACAGTTTCTGAAACTGATAAGAAAAAATTTCGAACCACAAAGTTGAGTCACATCTTAGATAAAATGGAATCAAATATATAAATAGAAAGTTCTTGCTTTTAATCGTTGAATTTGCACTTAAAAAATGGGAGAACATTGTAATCAATCATACAGATAGCAGATTTAATTTGCTAAATCAGTTATCAAATTGTTGAAACTATTATTATACAATATAAATCACTATCATGTGAGAAAGTTGCAGTTTAAGGGCGAATATGCTGGTTTCGCTGATGAATATGCACGAACTGATAAATTGATAAAAGATAAACATCTAAAACGATGCAGAATTGTTTTTATAAATTATATTATTTCTATAACATTATTAATTTACGTCTGTTTTGAATAATAAGAATTTCTGAAATAAACTTGTCTGCGGTAAATATTCGATAATTTTTCATTCGTAAAAGACTTTTATTATTTAATGAAATCGTTTGAAGGTTTCGATACCGATAATTTTTCTGCATTATATTTAGTCGATTTCTGTATTATATTAATTCACACAAATTTGAAAATTTTCGAGATGAATCGATTAAGAAAAGAAACATTTTGTTTTATCGCATCACTTTTTTTTATCTTTATGCGAAATGATGAATCCATTTATATTAATAAGGTATAGTTTCTTTTTGTTTTATTTTTAAATTTGCAGAAACTATAAGCAAACGATTTTATTTGCAAAATGTGATGGAATTGGATTTTATGCAAATTAATTTCATTAATGTTAATTTTAAGAGAAAATGTTTAGTAAAATTTCAACTCGTTATTTCATATAAAAAATATAGTCAATAGTTTTATTAATTATTTATTAAATTACTTAAAATTCGACAAAAAAAAAGAAAAGGAGCAGTTATTTAAATTAAAACACAGCCTAGTCAAGAGATAATATTAATACAATAATATAAATACAAATAAAATACTAATACAATAATATAATAAAAATTTAAACTTAATAAAAATATTTTAAAATACAAATTTAAGTTTTTAAAAGTTACATAACTTAATAAAGTACAAAAAATGAAAGTAATGTAATTTAACAAAGGACAAATTTAAACATAATATGAATATTTAATTGCTGAAAATATTTAGTTTGAAACATTTTTTCGGATGTCGTATAGCCATAAAATAAATTGTATAGCATGCAAAAAATATAACATAAATTAAAAGCTATTTAATTTCTCCATGCAATAATAGTGTAATCTACTATGCTTCTTAATTTTTTATAATTGATATTTCATAATTACCAACCGATTATTTTTCTACTATTTAATTTCTTATATAAAATAATTCATGGAAAAACTGCCTTGATTTTTAAAAACAACTCATTACTTTTCATCGAGCAAATCGGAAAAGACAATGAATGTTATGTCCTTGAAATATTTATACGTTGATTTTTGATGAAACACTCTCAAAGGTTTCCTACTACCTCATATTAAGGGAAGTGTAAAATTCTGAAATTCTTCCTGGTTTAAAGTCTACACACATAGTCATGAGGTAAAATTCCGCTGACAAATGCAAAGACTTAATTAGTTCTAGGTACTATTTTGGAACCACATGAGAATTATTTTGAGGCAGTCCTCTTAATTTTAAAGCTTGGCCTTAATAATAATAATAATAATAATAAAAGAAAATGCTCCCTGTCTATACATTTCCACAACACTTTCTGACAAAAATGGTATCAAGTATTTTTTTTTTTTTCATATTAGAAAAATGAAAGAAAGAAAAATAGGCATGAAATTTATATGATAGGCTCTCTAAACCTTTTAACAGATGCAACTTCTTTTCAGAATAAAATTTTTTTCGATATCCTATTTTCGATTGAAAAATTGTCTTTGCAGAATTAAAAAAAAATAAAATATATAATTAATTTTAGATTTTTTACTTACTTGTGTACATAATACGAAGAAAGTATAGTAATTGTCAAAAAATTCGAAGTCGAAATTTTGACGAATCTTCCCGTTTTAGACCACCCTGAGGTTGAAAAACACATTTTTGCAAAACGTCCCTCTGTCTGTCTGTGACAAAGATAACTCAAAAACGACTTCAGATAAACGATTGAAATTTGGTATACGGAATTCACACCAAATTTGTAAATTTCTGTCCAATTTTGAATAAAATCTGTTCAGAGGAAGTCCGTCTATACAATGTAAGTTAACATGATAGTTACAAAATGAAGAGAAGTAGATGGATGCATAGTAACAAATTTAACATCTATAGTGTAGACATCTGTCAAATTTTGAGCCAAAGTCAAACAACAGGTTGTTTGATCTGTACTTTCAGAAACATGTAAACGGGATGACTTAAATATATCAAATTAGGTATGAGATTTTGTGCAGTTGTAATCACAAAGTCTTTGTTTCAATTGATTGAGAAAAACGTGTCTAAAGCACAAATTCGATTTTCTGATACTAGTAACCACATGCCAGGGATTAATCGCCAAAAATCTCGAGAAGAAGGAAACTATAGTTTCTTTGAAAATATTAAATTTAGGCCAAAAGTTAATATTTCTGATATTTCTGAACTATTGTACGCCAATGTCATTCAAGGCGTTCACTAAAATAACATCCTTATCTTAGTGAATGCGAGAAGGTTTTGGGGACACCACTCTCGCTACTTGATAAATGAAAAATCATCCAATTTAAAATATTCATTCAAGCATTTTTATTGAAATATTGAAAATTATGGTATTTCATTTACTAATTGTCCCTAAATGCATCGAATTTCCAAGACAGTTTTCCTTCGGTTCTACACGACCACATGGTAATTTTTCTCCTGAATTATTTTTGCCATGCATTGCAATATTCTGTTACGAAAGCGAGTATTTCTCTTGAGATGATACCAAGATCAAAGTTTATTTCCCTACACGCGCGAATGTTTCTCGGATATGTTTCACCGCTTCGCTAACAAAGAGAGCAGCTGCAGGTTTTTCACAATTAAATCAGCTGTGCAGCTCTCTACCGCTGAGTGTGCTGGCGGTTCAGCTGCCGCGTAAAAATTTATTTTCGGCTTCTGGATGACCAGTACGACTCCACGCGAACGCCTCTTGAAAATCTTTATGATTTTTTTTTATTATTTCTTTATGGATGCAGAAGTCGTAAAATGAAAGGCGCATACAGCCATTTTGAAACGGGAACGCGCAAAAAGTAATTATCAGTTATCCGCTGGTTCTACTTTTATATTTCCGCTTTCCTATCAATGAGTCAATGGCTGCGGTTTTTGTTTATTTTCTTGGCATGATTGGCTGCTTTTTTTTTTTAATTAGTTACATGTGTGAATGTCTTAAATATATACATTCAAATAAAAGGTTGAATAATGTGGACTATAGATTAAAATTTTACTTTTGATATTTCCTTTAGTAATACTATAATTACTGTAAATTCTTATAAAAATAGCGCAAGTGTGTCCTAATATACCAACTTTATATCTTATTATCTTAAGTCATTAACCGTGTATATGCAATTCCCGGACAAATGAAAATTTTGGCTGATCCTAGGAGAAAAATATCTAGATTAAAAGTATGATATGTATATGGTTCATATCCGTGTTAATTTCTTTAGGTACACGATTTAAAAAAAAAATCCTAATTGCGCTGAATTTTTTAAATTATAAACCAGCTGGAGTGGTCTCCTTAAAATTTTCTCGCATGATCTAATAAATTTGTCATGTCAGAGAACGCCTTATATGGTGCTGTCCTACGAAATATTACTTTTGACATGAATTTAGCATTCTTACAGAATCTACCGGGCCAATCTTGGCGAGTTATTTGGCGATTAATCCCCGGCCTGCATTTAATAGTATTCAAAAATCGAATTTGCGCTTTAGAAGCGTTTTTCTCAATCAATTGGAACAACGATTTGACACGAAACTGCACTTGTGCTCACAAAATCTCATACCTAATTTGATATATTTTAGTCATTGCGTTTATATATTTCTGAAAATACAGACCGACAGACAGTCAACTCGTTGTTGGTTTTGGCTCAAACTTTTAAGTTTGTGTCAAACACAACTTTTTAAGTATTTAACCTTTTAAGTACTTTTTATATTTCTGAAAATACAGACCGACAGACAATCAACTCGTTGTTGGTTATAAACTTAAACTTTTAAGTTTGAGTTTATTTGTTTACAATACAGATATTAAATCTGTATCCCAAATTTTATTTATCTAGCTTTCTTCGTTTTGTAGTTACCGTGTAAACTTTAATTTGAACAGACAAACTTCCTCTGAACAGATTTTACTCCAAATTTGATAGAAATCTTCAAATTTCATGTAAAAATCGTAAAACAAATTTCAACCGTTCTAGTTCAGAGTGTTTTTGAGTTATCTTTATCACAGACAGGCAGACGGACATTTTCTAAAAATGTGTTTTTCGAACGCAAGGAGGTCTAAAACATGGAGATTTGTCGTAGTTTCCAATTCAAATTTTTAGATGATTACTATACTTTCTCTATATTACTTCCCTGTATAAGAAACTAAGAAACAGTAACAATTGTTCATTTCTATTATTTAATATAAAACCTTACTCAAAATAAGAAATAAAAATCATTACAATAAATCTTTTTTTACGCTTTGGGACATATATAATTCATCCACTTCAAAGCTCCAAACTTAGAATAAAACATCAAATAACATGTGCTTTTTTTATTATTATAAAACGTGCCTATAAAAACGAACAAAAAAAATCACTGCTTTGCACTATGCATCAACTTTATTCGCAGCAGCCAGCATATACAACTTATTCATGTTTTTTTATTTGTATAAATTGTTTTTTCACTTATTTACGCATTTACCATTGGTGCAAAACATTGCCAACTGAAGGGATGATATTAAACTATGATTAGGAGTAACTTAACTTTTCGAGGTAAGTTAGTTGATAAAATAATATGTTGTGATGACTAACGCTTAATATTCCCAATTTATCTGTAATTTTTAGTTGTATTTTTGCATCATTAGTTAATTTTTGATATACAGGGTGGTTATAATTAAAGTTCCACTTTGAAACGGTCATAAAAGGAAAAACTACTGGACCGAAAGTTATCAAACTTGGTAATAATTTAAAAGAGGTCATGGAAATTTCCTTTCCGTCAAAAAAAAGTTCAAAAACTTAGCAACAGGGGGGGAAGGGCGCTGTATGCAATATTTTTAAGCAAAATAGGACATGAAGGAATCGGTTTAAAATGTGTTTAATCGTTTCTGAAACGTGTTACAAAGCATGCTCTCAAAAATCTCTGTTTATGGTGATAATCTAAATAATTTGATTTAACTGAAAGATGCGATACAGCGACATGTATGTAACATTCCTCCTGATATGCTGAGAGCTACTGTTGAGAATGCAGCAATGCAATTTAACTTGCTTTTAAATGAGAACTTAGAAAATGGTAGACGCCACATTGGACATGCTTTGTAACACGTTTCAGGAACGATTAAACACATTTTAAACCGATGTCTTCATGTCCTATTTTGCTTAACAATACTGCATACAGCGCCATTTCCCACCAGGTGGTGAATTTTTGAACTTTATTATTATTATTTTTTATTTATTTATTTATTTATTTTGGCGGGAAAGAAATTCCCATGAACTTCTTTAAACTATTACCAAGTTTGATAACATCCAGTAGTTTACCTTTTATGGCCATTTCAAAGTGGAACTTCGATTATAACCACCTTGTAAATTAATTCCAGGAGAAATAAAAAGTTTTTAATGAATTGAAATAAATGAATTAATTTAATCCACAATTATTTCTTAATTTTTGCCTTCAAATGCATCTGCTAATTGCATCTTCTCAGAATTATACTCTGAGTCTCGTTTTAAGAATTATCAGAAAAAGAGATCATATTACAAAAATAAATCCGATTAAAGAGATAATTTATAAAAGCGACAAAATATATTGTGTCGTCATAATATTTGGTCTAAAAATTACAAGGCAATTTTGTTTGCGTTTTAGAAACTATTATATTTTCATCGACAAAAATTTTAAAAACACTATTGTTTACAAAATTTTACCACAGACGACATTTTAAATCCAAGAAATGAACAGAATATTTTTAGAATGAAAAATGAAAATGTTGAGTAGCATTTTCCATGGAACGATATTTTCTACGTGCTAATGTTTATAATCTGGCATCATACATCTGCAAAAGAAAATAATAATAATTTAAAACACTCTATAAGGCTGATTATTAAACTTAGAAATAAGTTATTGATTTTCAGTTATTTCTTGGGTTCTAAATGTTAATTAAGAAATGTTTTTTTTAATATTTTAATTAAAAATTAATCGAAATATCAATGCTTCTTTCTCCATAATTTTGAAACGTGTTATTACATAAAAACCATTTTTAGATCGCTTTAAAATTTAAATAATAAGCTTTATAGTGATATCAATCTTTTTATAGTTAGTTTTTTCTATAATTTTAATAATTTTTTTAAAAAAATGTAAGTGCATTTTAGAGTGCATTTTTTTTGGTTGTTTTAGTTACTAGATTACATGCGTGTAGCGACAATATTAAATACGTTTTTTTGTAAACATGTTATCACTATTATATAACTTAGAGAAAATTTAAAAAATTCGTCAAGATAACCGAACCTATCTAAAACACAACAGTGCTACAATGTTTTGGACTCGAGAATCTTTTAATTAGATTTTCCAGCGACATTATGCGAATTTTAAACACTTGATTGTTTTGTTTTCTACACTGCCAAAGTAAACAGTGTGTTTTAGAGTGTGTTGCCATACAAGACCACTTGCTATCTAAATAAGAACGTTTAGTTATATTGCATATTTTTGAATCGAATTAAAATGTTTTCGAGTGACAGTTTTATTTGAAGCTCGAACTATTCAGCCAAATGTTTAAATACTTAGAAAATTATCGTTTGCAATCTTCGTTTTGTTTTGTTTTTTGAATAAGCACACATAAATATAATCAACAATTATATGTAGGGTTTTTTTTTTCCAAAAAAAAATTTGCTTTATTCGTTTATTGCTTCATTCGGCTTATCTCATTACAGGACATCCGCTGCAATATCTTCTTTGATCTGGAATCGGACGATTACAAGCAGGTAAATAAAAAGTTTCAGTTTTCTTTTCTGGGTTTTACCTGATGAGCAAAAAGGAGATATAAACTCTCGATTATTCAATAACTGACTATCCGCACTTATTAGTCCCAAAATATTGTTTAAAAACTTCAATCACAAATAAGAAATATTTAACATCTAAAAATAGAAAAAGAAATTACCAGTTTTAATTGTCAAAAAAAAAAGTAATAAAGCTTAAATGCAAGATATCATGAAAAAAAAAAAATAGAAAACCAAGATATTTGATTTGCAGTTTACCCTCTAACAATCTGACGTCACACCGCACCAACATAGCTCTACAAAAAAAAACTACCGATAATTGTTATCATCTAAACAATCAATCTCTCGGTGCATTTTTTTGTTGTTTTGTTTTTGCCTTTACATTATAAATAATTCACTTACCTCAGTTATGCAATCATTTGTAATTTTGAAGACACTTAAGTACTTGAATTGTAAATGTCATTGTCTCCAAACAGTAGCAATATCCGAAGGTTAAGAACCGTGGAAATCAAACATTCTGTGAACCCTACCGCACACTTATTATGACGAAATTCTACCAAAAGAGTTTCATTGATATTTTTGACAGTATATTATCCGTTACTGTTATAGATTAAAAAAATTGCTCTGTATCTATCGTTGATTTTTCCAACATTCTTTTGTTCAGCCTTTTATTTTTTTAAAGTATAATGTATAAAGAAATTATTATGATAGTAATAGTATACCAAAATATTTTAATGATTATCGAAGTTTAAGATCGTAAATCTCCGATGTGTATTTTAACGTTCGTGTCAACACAATAACTCCCAACAGAAAGTTAGATGAATAAAAATTAGATTCCGATCCTTACAATAAAAATGTAGGGCTATCGCTACTTTTTCCTTCGAATATTTATGACTATATTATATTCAATTTTCTGTACTATACTGTGATACAAAATAATGATACATATTTATAAAGAATTTTTTTAACGTGTACATTGCCATTCGCGTTAATTACCTAGAAGTATACAGTTATTCTAGAAATTGTGTCTTTCAGTCGAATATTTTGAGCTCTTTAGTGAAATATGATCCAGGTTCTTTATGAACATAAGCATTACAAATACAGCACGAATAATAGAATTCGAACTACACAACGGGAATTCTTTTTCATTGGGGCGTGGTGCCATCTATTGACATGATACTAAAATATCATGAATGGTTTAATATTTATACTTACATAAATAGAGATTTTAAAAATAATTAGTGAAATATTTAGAGGGAAAAATTACCTAATAAGTATTTCTAATAACTAAGTTATAATTAATAATTATTTTAATAATGAAGTAAATTTTATATGATTTTTTTAAATACTTTGAAAATAAAGATAATAGAGAATCTATAACTTCAAACTTAATTCTTCTTTTACGTAATTTCAATGAATTTCATTTCACGATATCAAGTGGCTATTATTCGTTCAGAAAAATTCAATCCTCATATATATATGTGTGCGTGTGTGCCGTAAGTTAATCGTAATTGATTTAAGCATTGATTATTTGAAAAACAAAATTTTGATCGAAACCATTTACGTAAAAGAATTAAATAAACTGGATTATATTAAAAATTCATCTTTTTCTGGCCTTGCTTATACAGTTTTCTTAAAAAAATATTTAAAAAAAACATTTATAAACAATTATTAAAGACAAAATAAGTTGCCTGGATGAATGCCTTGATCAATTAAATCGCAGTGTGCATCTTAATAGTACCAGATATGTACTAACCCTATATATACAAAGAGGAAAAAGATTCTTCTGGTACGTTCGAACTGACCATTAGAACAAGGTTAATCAAGTGGTTTCTTTTTTGTGCTGGACAATTAAAAGGACGCATTTACAGAAAAGCTTTTGAAAAAGTATTTAGTCTTGGTTATAATATAGTTGCTTCTGTATACTAATGAGCTCATTTTTTAATGTAACATTTTTTTTCCGTTTAGATTCTTGACGACATGAAACTGGCTATTCTGTCAACAAACCTTCAAAAATACAAAGGACAATGCGAAAAGATGCGCCATATCGTCGAAACCGGAGTGGATTTCAGAAAGAAACACGTACGGTAAGTTCATGAGTTTCAAGGAATTTAAAAGGGGGGGGGTATCCATTAAAATAGGATGCGCCTGATTCGTAGAATATGAAATTAATTGATTGTAATTAATATATGAAAAACACTGTAAAACAATGGATTATTTAATAGTGAAAGTTGAGTTTTATACAGATGTATGATGATTATTTGATGTATGTTGATTATCATCCACTCTCTCTAACACAAATAGTGAATGCCGCTCCCCATTCTAATTTTGTTATTTTTTACCATTTAGACCGACCAGCCGCGTTTTGCATTTTAGCCAAGGTTGGCTCTTGCGCCAGTAAACCTCATAAACCAACCGATCAGACGCAACCACTACGCAACACAGTTTTAGATATTTGTGCATTGTTTCATATTTCTGTACAGTATACTCTTTCTTCCATACTTTCATCATTGTTATATTGTTTTCCTCCTTATGTGTGTTACTTCTTTCTCTGCCATATTG
>JAPMOR010092703.1:197554-237512 GCA_026543865.1 Argiope aurantia
TGCCATATTGTTTTCCTCCTTATGTGTGTTACTTCTTTCTCTGCCATGTTGTTTTCCTCCTTATCTATGTTACTTCTTTCTCTATGTACTTTTCAGTTAACTCTCTTGAACCCAGAATTAGTTTGCTAACTATTTAATTTAAATATTTTATTTTAGTCAAATGAACTATAATGCATATCCTTATTTACCGCCCATATTCTGGCGATGACTGTTAGCCTTTCAATAAATAATAAGGTGAAGCAAGACAAGTTGTCACTTCGAACACTGTCACTCCATAACATTGTCGATGAACATCCCGCTAAAGTATACCCCAAACTTCGTCCCTTCATGTACCTACTCAAGGAATAGAATGGTATAATGTATTTTAAAAAGATACTAACTCTAATTTTTTTGTGCATAAACAAATTAAACTGGAAAAAGATGGTCTATGCAGGCACGAAGGTAATCCTAATGTACATGCTTAAATTTTCTGCCCTCCGAACTCTGTCACTCCATAACACTGTCGATGAATATCCCGCTAAAGTATACCCCAAACTTTGTCCCTTCATGTACCTACTCAAGGAATAGAATGGTATAATGTATTTTAAAAAGATACCAACTCTAATTTTTTTGTGCATAAACAAATTAAACTGGAATGAGATGGTCTATGCAGGGACGAAGGTAATCCTAATGTACATGCTTACATTTTTTGCCCCTCCGAACTCTGTCACTCCATAACACTGTCGATGAACATCCAGCTAAAGTATACCCCAGACTTTTTCCTCATATACCTACACCCCTGTCGAATTTTCCTAAAGATGTAAAGTGATATAATGTCTATCAAAAAATATCGGCCATAACATTTTTGTTCATAAATAAGTGAAGCCAGGAAAGGATGCCAGGTCTGGTGTAGGCGAGAAAGCAAACCTAAGGCACAGGCAAAACTTATTTCATGACTGAAATGCTGTCCTTCGCTGCCAAGCAGCTGATGATTTAGGAGTTTGAGTTTGAGGTTTTATGGCGCAAGAGCCATGATGTTGATTATGCTGCGCCAGATGACTTAGGAAGTTTAAGTAAACGCCATCGGATTTTCGTTGTTGAAAAAAATAATAATAGCAGAACAATTTGAACAATGATATTGTGTTTAAATTTATATTAAATTTGGGAGGATTCCTGAGGAGGAAACATTTCACGAGTTGAAATAGGCCTTAAGCGGCAAAGCAATGGGAACCAAGATTGTAGATAGATGAATGATTCTGTATTTCAAAGATGGCAGTATGCATCACTGAAAATGAGTTCGTGACTAATATTTTAAGGCTTAAGGACCAAGACTGGCTACGCTGTACCAAACTGTGATGCAAACATTACAGTGAAAGTGAAGGAAGTTTTGATAGGTTATTAAAATCCTTACATTTCGCTACAAAATAACGGCTATAATTCAGATATTTAGCAAAAATCAGATTTAAATATCCAAATGTTGCTCAAAAAATATTTATTTATCAATGTATTCTTGCAGGAATTCCCTGAAGGCCTTGATTATGATGGCGTGCGACCTGTGCTCGTCCTGGAAGCGATGGGATGAGCACAAGAATGTCATCTGGAGCATCTACAAGGAGTATTTTAACCAGGTGGGATGATCATTGTTATACTTAAAACTTATCAACAATTCATTGTTCAAATTAAAGACAAGGGCTTGCGTTTCATTTGTCGAGTTATTTAGGTCAGTGACTTTGAATCCTTTAGAATTTGGAATAACCCAATTCGTTTTCATCTTCCCAATGCTTTTAAGAATTTCAAATGGCTGACATCAAAATTTCTTCTCTGTGACTGATATGTATATGAGATAATCAATGGGAGTCTTTTCTCCTCTCTATACGTCATCAAATTGGTATGTATTGTGTTTAGCTTGGAACAGTACTTATCTCCGTTGATCAGTTGGTAACAGGCCTTTAATTTAGTAACAAGCCTACATATATAATTCATTTATCTAACCCGTTGCATTTCGGAATTATAGCATTCGCACACGATAACAGACAGAAAATCAGCTGTCGGATTTAATTAAAAATTGGATATATTTCTTCAATTGAGCTGACAAAATCGTACGCCAATTTTTTACGATTTTTGATTAAAGTGTTCGCATGTACACTGACTTATAAACTTCTCATAGACTGATGTCGTTCAAGTTGTGGTAAAGATTAACAATTCAGGATAAAAGGGCCATATTTCTGTCTGAATACAAGTGAGCATTGTTTAAAAAAAAACATAAGAAACAGATAAATAAGGTCTAGCAACTAAAATGTAGATTCTTATCAAATTAAAAAAATCTATTAAATATTGACTATTTGCTGGTTTGTACTTTCCCATGCACGTAACGCAATAACTCAAAAGCGTAGTGACTAAAACAAATGAAATTTGGTAGGTGATCTTGTGATTAGAATTATAGTTCTGCGTCAAATTATGGTTTTAAATATAAAATCGATTTTCGGATACTCGTATATTAACCGATTGCTACAGATTAATGATCAAAAAGCACATGCAGATCCAATAAAAATGCTAGCTTCACGTCAAAAACAATATTTCGTAATTATTGTCTCCCAATGCCTTGCAAGGCATTCGCGGCTTTACCCAAAGTCCACAATTTTATGCTAGGGAAGGGATAACAATATTTTTAGAGAACATCCGAGAAAATTTCGGGAAGACCACTCCCACTGGTTTAGTATCTCAACAATAACATTAATATTAACTTTCCTCCAAATAATCAGCCAAGTATAATGTAAGATGTTTCTGTTTTCGAGACTTGGATGTTTTGAGTTTAAAAGAGGGAATTTTTCATATCACAATAAAATTTCAAATATCTCTAGATTAACAGTGGCAAAATGACTCGCCTACTCCAATGAATGGACTGCTAAGAATGCTGGAGATTTCCATTGATTTGGGTACAAAAGACCAATCACCGAATATCTTCTAATGCAAATGTTCGACATTTTGATAATGGTAGCTCCGAGGTTGAAGTTCCGCTACACGATGCTACAAAGCATCTTGTCAATGATTTTTAATCTTCCTTTCTTGTTAGGCAGCCATTTTGACAAGAAATTAATTGACCAGCTCATTGAAGCCTGACTACATCATTAAAAGCTCATTTTGGCAACAATTCATTGCAAATCTCCTCTTTCTTCTAGGGTGACAAGGAAGTTAGCTTCGGCATCACTACCCCAGATCACATGCTACGCACCAATGCAGAAAGCATACCCAAGTACCAGGTATGTTCTATTTTATTCTTTTCTCTGAAGCAAATTGCATAGTTGGAAATAGATTCAATATTTCAATCTATAGATTTGCTTCAGAAGGTACAAACGAGTGTTGCTACAGGTAATATTTTTATTTAATACTAACCGTCTTCAGCAATTGATTCGTCCATCCTATTTATAGGATTAATTTAATGTCAACCAACTTTGATGAACTATATTTAGTCATATCAATGAAAATATTTTAAATTATATTTGCACAATAAATATAGAGCATTCTAATTATTTCGTTATGACGCAAAATGTTCATTAGTTGGGGCTAAGGTTTTATTTTATGATAGCGTTCGAAAATCAGGGGATTCCAGCGATCATTGATGACAACTTTAAGGCTAATGAGCTTCCACATGAAGTAGAAATTTCCGAACTGGTTGCAGTGGTTGAACTAGAAGATTCTACAAAAAATTTTACGCAAAGGAATCATACAGAGAAAAGTATTGTTTTTCAGAGTTCCTTTGGAAATGGAGGAAAATGCAGATGAGGCAACCATTGATGGCATATCTAAGAATTGTGAACTTTCATATGAAATAGAAATTGAGAAGTTGGAACTTCTAATTTTATTTTGTCAAATCATTTAAATATATAGATAATATCGCAGCAGATTGCCTTTTCTGATTAATATTTTTAACTGTAACTTTTTCGCAGAGCGCTATTTTTATTGTTTAGCATTACGCAGCAATTACATGAAGTCAACTATAAGGCCACGTCTATCTCAGGATGATCACACGACTTTGCTGGAAGAATGGGGACAACTGTTTGCTATTGTCCTAGCAACCTTGTCTCAACTGTTCATAATAGGACAATACCGAGACAACAGCAGAAAGACACAACAGATGGCCTCGCGTGAACGTTACTTTACGAATTATTCCCTGGCACTCAGAAGACGATTGCGAACTAAGCATCACGAGATAGGAAACGGGTTTATTTTTGATAAGCTAGAAGAAAGCCAAAACGTATGATAATGCCAAATATAATAATGTTTGAAGTATTCATTCACAACTTACTCATCCTTCCATACTTCTTCACCTTCCGTCACATATAATCATCTAACAGATATCGCAAATCAACCATACGCATTATTAATGCTGTTCTTTAATTTCCTAATGGTCAGACCCGTGAATCATCAAGGGTATCGAATTATCACTCCTCAAAGTTTAAATCAAATAATCCAAAGGCGTTATAACTAGACGCAACATTCACAGATAATCAATCTACAAACACCTATTCTACAAATTCTAAACTGAACCAGATAAGATAGTAATCCAGAAATGGAAGATTATCATCTTATTAAATAATAAAATTTAAAAAAAACCTAATGTGTTAAAATTCCCTAACATTTAAAAACTAATTTCAATTTTCTTTTCTTATGTATATGAATCGAAATTTTCAATGATATTTACAGGCATCATTCCTTGAAAACGTGGTGATGCCAATCTTACAACTATTGACGAAAATTTTTCCTCAGCTAAAAGAAATACTGAAAACAACCCAGTAAGTATTGATTTTTAAAAAAAATTTATTTATTTATTCTTTTACTTACCCTTAATTGTCATTTCATTATATGAAGCCATAATAAAAAAATCATCTTCAGACAAATAATAAATAATCTCAGAAAAAAAAACCCATTAATTAACATCATTCTAATTGATGGCCAAGCTAAGTCAGAGAGCATAGATTGTTATAAACGACTGAATCGCAGGAGAATGATATAATGTAGGTTTTTAAATCCCCCCCCCCAAAAAAAAAGGATCTTCCGGAAATTTATATAGATAAAGATTTAAATAGATGGGTAAGTGAAGAGCATTATGGACATTTATTATGCCCAATTTACAATTAATACATCAATATTAACAGTTCAGAGTGGATTTGGAGATTACACTACTACAAGCGATCTTGTTGCTGACCAAATGACAGCAAGTACTAGGTTCTAATTTCATACCAATTGCTTCACTACTGGATGTTTACTTTACTCTCTTAAAGTAAAATACAGTCAAATTGGTTTTCCTTTCTCTTCCAAAAATTTGAAGGACATAAATTTCGCCATTTTTTAAGGACATAACGAAAAATCAAGAACTTTCCCGATGCTTCAAGAGCAAAATAAAATTTGCAGTGGCTGTGGGAACTTGTTTAATATGACATTCAAAAATTACCATGTGTTTCAAGATGACTCTTACTTTTTGTATTTGATTTCAGTTCAATGTCCTGCTGCATGTATCAGTATAGGCTTCTTAAGTTTAGTTGTATGGGTGTATTAGTTTTAGAAGACTAATAATGTTTCACTATTTTCAATTACGCCGAGTTTTATGGTTATAGTATATTCTCTACTGAGATGGAAGTTTATGCAGATATTCAGACTTACATATTACACAACACAGAAAGGGAATGTGTCATGAAAATGATGTTAAAATTATAATTTTGTAAGACTGTTATCGATTTTAACATGTTTTAATAGTTCTCAAAAATTATTGGGAGAAACAAAGTTTACAATTGTAAGGATTATTCCGAAAAAACGAAAATGAATTTGCTTTTAAGTCTATTGGAACTTAAGGGGGGGGGGGGATTTGGAATTTTGCATCGGAATTTCAAAGAGTAAACACAATATCCCTATGTATTAAATAAATTAAAAAGTAGAGTAAACACAATATCCCTATGTATTAAATAAATTAAAAAGTAATATTTCGATAACACATTGCATAAAATGAAAATATCAATAAAATATAAGATGTTTTAGAAAATTTGCAATTTAAAAAAAAGGGGCAATTGATATTTTGGATGAAATAACAGTTCATTTTCTTACAACTAAAATTTCAAATAAGCATTTTATGAGAGTAATTTTTTTTTTTCTCTCTTTTGAACTCTATTACCATTTATTCATTCTCATATACTTCCCCTTTCTACAAACGAATACAGAATTAAAAAAAAAAAGAAAAAAAAAAGACCAGATTATATAAGAAGTTAGTCCAGATATAATCTGATGTGATCTAATTCACAGAAAAGAAAATCTGAAGATAATAATGAAAATCTAAAAAACTGTTTTGAGACAACTGTTTCACTCAAATATCGTCTATGCGATCATAATAAACAAAATTCGATTAGGAAAAAAATTGAATTAAAAATTAAAATAATAAAATGCAATACTAAATACACTATATTTTTGAAATGCATATAAAAAAAGGTGCAATTACATTTTTTCTGATAAATTTGTTTTGGTATTACTAGATTTGCTTGCAAGAAACATTTAAAACAAGTTTAAAATACTTATAACTTTGCATAAATAACGAAAAGAGGTGTAACACATATCCTGCATTATTATCTGTAACTTGAAACTTCAAAACTTGAAATATTGCTCGTGTTCTCCCATGCCAATAGAAACATTTCAAGGATTTGGCAAAGTTTCGTTCACTTAAATTTCTACAAAAATTAAAATCTGTCCAGTAAAAAAAAAATCAGAAGATTTAATTTACTTGTCAAGTTATTAATAGATTAACACTAGGTTTTTTTTTTAATTTAAAAAATCCATCCAAGAAAAGGTTAACTTATTTTTATTAAAGCTTTGCTTGAAAATCTGTTAGCAGAACTTAGTATCTAAACTGTGACAGTTTGTTTTGCATTCCACCATGTTGCACATTGAACATGTCATCTTGAATCCCAATCAAGCAGAGTATTACATCTGTACCCTCGAAACTTCAATGACATACCAATGGGGTCATCTGATACACACTGGCAGATTTCACCTGCACCAGGCCCATATGCATAGCAGATATAAATAGAATCGCATATCAAACCCACCAATCTCGCATCAAATAAATAATTTTAATAATAAACAATTAACCATTAAGATGACTTTGTTTAATTTACATGAATGATCAGTAAAATTATTTAAATTAATCTAGTAGCTAGTTTAAAATTATTTGTATTTTTTTTATATCAGCTGATGATACATCGATCATTATAATTTAAGTTAAATTATTTTTTGTATTTGAAGCATTCAACTTTATCATGATAGTTGTCAATAAAATTTTTAATAATAAATTAAAACATACTTTAATTTCTTAATTGTTAACTTCTTGCACTGTCAAACACTAAGTTTCGTAATATCGAAAACTTTTGTTCTTGCAATTTTTCAGAGAAAATTTAGAATGCTGGAAGACTTATAACTGAAAGAATTTCAAGAAAATGGAAATGGACTTATAAAAGAAATCCTCATATGATCAACACATTGAATCAAAGAAATAATAACGCCTAAACTGGATTTAAAAGATCCATCTATGTAATGGACAGCTTAAAGGATTACATTTGTTCCATTCTGTTTTATACATTAGATGTACATTTAGGTATGCTCTAATTATGCTCAATAAATGTTGATGTACATTTCTATTATATTTTTGCTGTTATAAAACATAAATCCAAATAACTAATTCATAACTTTCTATTAATTGGAATTCAACATTACATTTTAGACACAATTCCCCCCCACACACACACACACATTTCTTCGGATAGTAGCTAATGCACAATTATAAATATATATGCTTATTATTCAGTTCATTATAATTTCGAACTCTTAAATTGCGATTCATTCATGATTGCACTCACATATAACATGTTCATATTAATTGATGTCAATAGAAAATTTTAAAACTAGAATATAAGAAAAAGGCATACCTTTTCTATAAGTTGAATTCTTTAAAAGATATCAAGTGTATACCACATATAGATTTAAACATTATTTATAGATAGATTACTGAAAAAATTATAATAATTTAAATTTTTTTACAATCCACTAGTTATATTCTTGATACATTTAGGCAAAATGGCATCCAAACAATTATCAAAATATAGACATTATTTTTAATTAGATTATATTATGTCCCAAATTTTTCAAAATATGTCTATAAAATCTCACAAGCTACACCTGTAATTTTTTTATTAAATTATTTAAAACAGGAGTAACCAATGTTTCAACATCTTTTCAGAACATTTACTAGAAAGGTACCCAATAAATATTGAATTTCAAGATTATTTATTATTGAAATATCTTAAAGTGTTTAAATAAATTCATGGAGGGAAATTTTCAATTTTGAGATATTTCACATATTATATATTTCAATTAATAAAAATAAAAGTTTCTGAAAGGCTACTGAAGTAGGAGTGTGATTTCTCTTTTTTTATCAATGTTCTGAAATACAAACTTTGTATGGAAATCTCTAAGATGAGCAGCAAATCATTTTGAAATAAGTTTCTAAGCCAAAATTATTTTAGTTTGAAAATTTAGTGTCCAATAAAAAATTATAATAAATTTAATAGCAACAGAAGGAAATCCATACTTAGTTTTAAATAGCATATTACTAGATTCTTGGGAGAAAAATAATTTAAGGTACCCATTTATAGTAAATTCCATTTTTTTTTTTTTTTTTTTTTTTTTTTTGTAAAACGATTGTTTTATGTAAGCTAATATTTTGCAAAATCTAACTCCTAATTAAAAAAAAAATGCTTAGATGGTACCTTTTTTGCAACTAAAATTAATTGAATTGAGTTACTTTAAATCTATCAACAGTTGCCTCAAGCAAGTGGCACCCATCAATTAGCAAATCTTCTCTGAGATGAGTATTCAAACATAGTGAAATGCCAATCTTCAAAAATTGATTAGTTTTAATTACAAAAAGAGTGGAACTTTTTCTCATTAAAAAAATTAGTATGATAAATTTCAATTATAAACTTTTAACATATTATTAAATATTAAAAGTTTACTTTTTTGAAAAAGTACTACATCTACTGGAAACATGTAAAAAGAAAAACTCTCATTTCATTGAGCTTTTATTTCAAAAACTTTTCCACAACAGAAAAACACTAGGAAGCAATGTTACAATGTATTTATTATCTAAACCAAAAGCTCAAATCAGATTACAAACACGAGGGGATCATATCCCAATGAAATACAAAAAGAAAAAAAAATTGAAAAAAATAAAATGAGAAATATCTATGATCATTTATACATGTGTTTATAAGTGAGCTAAAATTGGTTTTATTTTTTATAATGAATCGAGAAAATTTGGACATCAACACAAGGGAGATAATAAAACAATCTTCACCAGTGCCTCGCAGAAGCACATTATATTTTGGTTTTTGTAGTTGAAATTTGTTATACAAAGAGGTTTAAATCATGGGTATTTTGCAAAATAGATAAAATAATGTCCTTGACTGAATGGTGAGAAAGCAGTAGTCCTTGGCTCAGCAGGAGCATATGTAAAAACAGTGCCTTTTTTTTTTTTAAATATATTCATTGAAACAAATATTAAATAACCCATCACAAATGCTGATTCTTCTACTCGAATACAACACTTTAACTGTATAAATCATCATCGTTATCCTCGGGAAGAGGCTGGCCTGAATTGTTCTGGGTGCCCCCACTGGGATTTTGAGAGTTAGGAAACCTACAACGAATAAGAAAAAAGCCTGTAAAACACTTTTCAATGATAAAAATTAAACAGATTGGTTTATTTTTACGAACATCTTTCACAAAAATGCTAAAGAAATATCAAGATTGCTTTCCACAATTTTCTTAAAGTTCCTACAAATAAACAAATGTGAGGGTATGAAAGCAATTCTAGGGTAGATTCACAATATGTAACATAATTGAGAGATGATGCCTACGCATTTTTTATAATTATCAAAAATAAAGTTGATATTTATTCCATATTCTCACAAAAAATATTCAATAATACTTTTAAAAATGATTTTTAATAATAAATTATATAGAAATAGTACTCGCAAACAAATATTCTTAATTTACCAAAACATGATGCTTTCTTTTAAATGTTCTTGAATAACCGAGAAGGACTGAGATTTTACGAACATCACAATTACATATGGATACTCTTCCACAAAATTTAGTCTTAAAATTATATGAAATTCACTTAGAAACATTTCTATAATAAAGAACTATTGTTCCCTTAAATGATATTAATAAAAGCTTACCTAAAATTTGTACCAAAACCTCTACTTTGCTGTAATGTTTGAGCGAACATTTCATATTTTCTAATATCATTATCACTGACAGATCGACGTGCAAATTTCATTGCTTCTTCAAAGTGATCGCGGCGAATTTCAGGGACAGGGTCATAGTCATCAGTATCCTGAAAAAAATTAACAGATAAAAAATAGAAAGATAATTCACTGATCAAAATTTCAATGCAATGAAATTTAAAATCACTTGAGTTAAAATAAGTTTTGAAATTTATTTCCATAATTTAAATACGAGAAGTAAATTTTAACAATGTAGTTCCAAATTCAGTAATAACAAAGGGAAATATGTCACCAATTTTTTAAAATAATATTTGGAGTAGAATTGTATAATAAGATAAATATACCTTCTTTTAAGAATAACTTTATGCAGGTTTTCTTTCTTTCATTTGTTTTTACCAACTCTTTCACATTTTAAAGTTCATTTTAAAATAATTATTAAATTTAATTTTTTCTTTTGATTCTGATTTAAAGAATTTGAAATTCTTAATTTGATTCATAAACTAATAAAGATACATGCCAACCTTTATTTCTTTATTTCGAACAAATGTCAGTTTTTGCATCTTATCAGAGCTCTTCAATAAAATTTCACAAAACAGTGACTTATACATTGTTTCTCATAATTTACATTCAAATATAACTAATAATAAAAAATCCAAAACAAAGTGAAATGAATTTCAAGAAGTAAAAATTATAAATAAAATAATACTTTACTGGAAAAAAAAATCTCGCCCATATCCAGAAAGTCGATTCATTTTTTTTTTAATGGAACCTACAAATTTTAGTTTTGCTGCTAAATTAGGGCAAAGCTACAAGTTGTCTTTAAGTAAAATTCATACATTTAATTTGTTCAAAAAATATCAAAATCTAATGCTTTGTAAATATTCCTCTCTGTACCTATAAAAAAGCAAGTGAAATATCAAGGTATGACAGAGTGTACGACAATTGGATTTCAATATAATAAGTCTTATTTGGCTATGTTGTACCAAACATATGATAGACAAAACTTGCCCAATGTACAAAATTTAATATAAAAAACATACAAGTACAATGAAAATACATGAAAATAAAAGCCAAAACTAGTTGTCAAAAATTAAAGTAAAATAAATATAAGCAAATAACAAAACATCAGAGTATTAAAACGAGCTCCCTCATTCAGAATCAAGAGATGACAGTATAAGGCATTTGAAAATATAAACTTTTGAAAGTGAAAATTCCTCAGAACTACAGGATTGGAACATCCATACTCATATCAGGCAAATAATCTTTAAGGGCACATGCATGGAGCAAAAAAAGTTGAAATTGAAATAAAATAATGAATTGTGCCAAACAAACAAACAATAAAATAAATGTGATTAACTGAGCAATGTAATAAATAAATTTATACTAAAAGTGCTTAGGATATTAAAATTTGATTTTAGAAAAACTGAAATCTGCAGAAATATGTCATATCTTTGAAAGTCATCTTTATAACAAGCATTTTAATGAGCTTTCATAAATAAATAGTTTATCTTATTTTTTGATTTACTGCTGTCGTATAATTGGCCATCTGTCAATTGCTTTGTTTTTCAACTTTCAAATATAATAACAATAAAAAAAGGGATAATGAATAGAGAATAAAGATTTACATAAATGCAAAGCTTTTTTTTCCCCTTTTAAATCATAATTCACAATTTTCTGAAAAACTATTGTTTTAAAATCGGGGGGGGGGGGGGGGGGGTTAAAAACCATTACAGAATAATTCTATCATAAATCACTAGAATCCATGACAAATAAAAATTTAAGGTTTTCTTTTTAATACTATATTCTTACCATAGCTGCAGCTGCATCAGGATTTTGCTGTCGTTCTTTTTCTTTTCTGATTTCAGCTTCGATGGATTCTCTGATTGCCAACTTGCAGGATCGCTGGCATACTTCTGTTAAGTCAGCACCACTGAAGCCTTGGGTCACTTTGGCAATGTAACTCAGGTCAACATTCTAAAAAATGCAGTTAGTAATATAGAAGGTTGCTACACAAACTTATCTTACACAGAACAGATATTATGTGGCAAAGCACTTTAAAGTAATATATTCTTAATAGTAAAGACACTTTCAGCAAATGTTATTAAACTGAAAACAACGTAAAAAATAAATATTAATTTATTTTTTCAGATGCTTTCAATGATGGCCAAATAGATATATGCAACATTTATTTTCAACAAAATAATGACAAATTTTAGAATTGACATTTCAAAGTGAATTTTAAAATATTTACATTTTAAATACTTCAGTAATACATTATATTCAAAATCAATAAAAGGGGAAAAAAATAGCATTTTTCTTCAAATAAAAAAGTACATAAAACTAGAAACAAATGCACCTCTATTGTTTAGTCACAAAAGTTAGGTTCATTTGATAATTTTTCATATCATAAGAAAGTCTAAGAAGCAAATAAAACAGATATATACACAGCAAAAGAGAATTATTTGGTTTGGAATGAAACCAGAATATATATATATAGCAAATCCTATTTACATACCTGAGAAACTGGGGATTTTCTTAAGTTAGCCTTTAATATAGATTCTCTAGACTTTTCATCAGGTAATGGAATGTAGATAAGCTGATCGAGACGTCCAGGTCTCAAAATGGCTGGATCAATGATGTCAGGTCTAAATAGATAGAATATATATACATTACATCAAAATGCTCTTTCTTAAGAGAAGACAATTCTAAATAGTATAACATGATCCAAAAGAATCTTCACATAGAAAATACAATGGAATTCTACTTGCCTATTTGTGGCACCAATAATGAAAACATTCTTTTTGCTACTCATGCCATCCATCTCGGTCAAAATTTGGTTAATAACTCTGTCAGCAGCTCCACCTGAATACATTTAAAAGAAGATCTTTAAGAATTGTGTTCCTAACTGCTTTCAAATGAAAACTGAAAGTTAATAACTAGCAAAATAATGAAGCAAATTTGGCCCCATTTCATACATTTAGTTATAAAGTATCTGACTTGTACACATTCATATATTTTTTTAAAAATTAGATTCTAAAGATTATATTATAACTGAAACAGAACCCAAGAAATAATTTATAAAATTAGAAATCCAATACCTTGAGGCTGAAAGTACTGTCAAAATAACTGAATAATCTAATAATTAATGATTAAGGTAACAATTAAACATTAAAGATAATAATTAGCTCAATAATCAATACATTCAATTTTAAATGCAACTAATATCAATTGAAAATTTACAGTTTATACACCAAGTTACGGTAAGAAAAAAAAAAAAAAAAAAAGAATTTCAACAAGTTTATGAAATTGTTTAGATTTTATATAAATGCATTATGCGAAACACTAAAATTTTGCATTTTAATAGCTTTAAACAGCATATTAAAAAATTAATCTTATTGCCTTAAAATAAACCGCTAACTAAATAGTTTTATAACAGTGAAAATCATGTTTACAATTTGAATAATGCATTCTAGAACTGGGTGATTATCTTTCCAAAATTTATTTTGATGAATCACAATATTCATTAATTATTCATAAAGCTATTCTAACAAGAAAAATTCTAAACAATTTGCCAATAAAACTAGATTTTCTTTAAGTTTAACATACTCAAAGATATAATATAAAAATTTGCAAAAATGTTTTACATCATAATACAAAATCAAGTGTATCAGCATAAATACAGGAAGATGCAACAATGCCTTTTCCTTGTGGCAGATGATATTTTATTATATAGCATCATTGCGAATGTCAAGATTTATACCAACCAAGACAACTCATAGATGCAAAAAACACCTTAGAACATATATTTATTGTTATTTTTAATTAACCTAATAATACCCCTGTTAAAAATACCAAGATAAAAGCAGCTCTGAATCAAAATTAAATTTCTTCAATTTTTCAAAGAAATATCTTCATAAAATAAAAATATATTAATGCATTTTATAGATATGCATTAAAAGGTTTTTAAAATATGGTAAAATATTAAAAAATAAAGATCACTTTGGAAATCCTCCCATTACCTACACAATAAATCCAAAAGTTGCCAAAATTATAAAAAGGATTTTAGTACATTAAGAAGTGTAACAACCTGAAGATAAAAAATCAGAAAAAATATCAAAAGCACTTATATGATATAACAACAAATGTATCAGCATAAATCAAGATAATGCAACAATGCACTTTCCTTGTGGCAGCTGGTGTATTTTATATGGCACCTTTGCGAATGTCAAGATTTTGACCAATCAAGACAACTCATAGGTGCAAATTAAAATGATACTTCGGTGAGAAAATGTTATAATACTGTTTCTTTGTTCTATATATGCATTTCCTATATTATATAAATTATTTTATATAATAAAATAATTTAAGTCTGTTAAATGCATTGTAAGCCCCCCCCCTCAAAGTCTGTTAAATGCATTGAATCTAAAATCACCAATATTTTGTTTTAATCTTGATGATTTACACTGTTCCAATTTTGATCAATTTTACATATCATACGTTATTTGCATTTTAAAATCTTATTTTAATAGCTTACATATAATGTACTTACTTTGATATAAAATATAGATTTATATATATATATATACACACCTTTAGTTCTGTATTTCACATATATGATACATTTTTCATTAATATAATCTTATTGCCAATTGTTTTGATTTTGTTATGAGAGAACACTAGCATTTACACCAACTCAAATAATCACGGAGTTCTTAAAACAACATGGTAAGAGAAAAACTGCAACTATATTCTATTTTGAAAAGTATTGTGTGACCTTAGATTTTTTGATAATATAATTACAAATATATAGATTAAGTTTTTACTACTTAAATAATGCATAAACAATTTCAACCATTACCTGCATCTCCAACACTTCCACCTCTGGCTTTCGCGATGGAATCTAATTCATCAAAGAATAGTACACAAGGTGCAGCAGCACGAGCCTGTATAGAAATGAGTCACAATTTAATTTCACATTTTCACAAAACCAAATAAAAATTTAATTCAAAAGTTTTTATAGACAACTTACCTTGTCAAAGATATCTCTAACATTGGCTTCTGACTCACCAAACCACATAGTCAAGAGTTCTGGTCCTTTAATGGAAATGAAATTGGCTTGGCATTCATTGGCAATGGCTTTGGCCAGTAGAGTTTTACCACAACCAGGAGGGCCATAGAACAAGACACCTCGTGACGGAGTCATGCCGAATTTCAAGAACTTGTCTGGATACTCCACTGGGTACTAAAAGAAGGAAACCAGTTGTTTCATACAAAAACATATTATTGTTGAATATAATATGCTTCTTTACAGATGCAGTTAATAGCAAATGCCCCTTTTCTCCAATTGTAATTCATAAATAGTAACAAGAATAACAATTCAATCTCAATATATATTTACAATAAAATATATTACGTTGTAAGCAATTCTGAAACAGTTTCAACAGTAGTAAAAGAATTTAACAATAGACAAATAACATTCTTATTAATCACTTATTAAGTTTTAAAGAATTACAGGCTGATTCATAATGAATGGGACATAAAGAAAACATGATTGTGAACGTTGTAATTAATATATTCCGAAAATTCAAATTTACCTCAAAATTATATTTATTTAAGTTTTTACAGGTGTTCAATATGTGCCCCTCCGGTAACACGACAAATGTCTACACCGTAATCAAGCTCTTGTCACACTCGTGATAGCATATCCCCTGTGATGGAGTTCAACACTGCAGTTATCCACTGTTTCAGTTCCTCTAAGTCCTCAGCAAGTGGGGCCACAAACACTTTGTCTTTAACAAAACCCCAGAAAAAAAAAATCACAGGGCGTTAGATCTGGTGATCTGGGCGGCCAAGGAAGGCATGTCAAATCCTGTGGCCCAGCATGGCCAATTCAGCGATGGAATAGACATTCGTTCAGGAACTCGCGTACGCTGTTATTCCAATGTGGGGGAGCACCATTTTGCTGAAAAATGAAATCAGGAACAGCATCTTCCAGCTGGGGGAGCAACCACTCAGAGAGCATGTCTTGGTAAATGTCCTCATTAATCGATTTTTCAACAAAGAAAAATGAACCAAAAACATCAGCAAAGAAAAAAGGACCAAAAACACAACTGTTTGATAAAGTGCAGAAAACGTTCACCTTGGGAGATTCACGCTGATGTTCAATTGTTGCATGGGCATTTTCCATGCCCCAAAATTGCAAATTATGGCAATTAACTTTGTCACATAAGTGGTATGTGGCTTCATCAGTAAACACCAGTGTGTTCTTGAAACCATTCATGTCGAGCTATTCTTGAAATTTCACACAGAAATTCTTATGCAACGGTTTGTCAGTAGGTTTTAAAACCTGGACCATCTGATATCTGTACGGCTTGAATTGGAGACACTTCTGTAAAGCACGCCCCACCGTTATCAGAGGGACAGCCAGTTTTGCACCTGCATGTCGCGTTGATTTTGAGGGACTCCGTAAAAACGAATCACAAATTCTATCAACCACTTCGGGTTTTGTTTCTTTTTGTCCTGGGCTTTTGCTCTTGCATAAGCAGCCGGTATCCTAGAACTGCTTCACCCACCTGCTTATGTTATGCCAATGCAGTGGTTCTTTACAAAATGTCGTGCAAAAAGTCTTTGCACAACAATTACCAAGGAGGTTTTGGCATAATCAAAAACGCAGTACGCTTTTTCCTGCATGGACAACATCTTGTTTAACAGCGGCTCTAACTGCGAGTTCGTCATTCGATGATTTTTCCCTGTTGCCAAATAAAACTTGTATAATTATAGTTGCAGAATAAATTTATTTTGGCTGAATAAATCCATTACGGCAGTCACACTGCACTATTCTTTTAGGCCCATTCATTATGAGCCACCCGGTATTATAAACCTACCTACCTAGTTTATTCTCTTAATAGAGTTTAAAAAAATTGAATTACAAACTATACACAAAGATTTTAAAGTTTAAAACACACCTGGATCATTTCTTGGAGTTCTTTCTTAGTTGGTTCCAGACCACCAATGTCATCCCAAGTAACACTTGGTACTTCAACTACAGTCTCACGTAAAGCACTTGGACTGCTCTTGCCCATAGCCCACTAAAATGAAAATATATATTATGTCAAATGTAAACATTCTTACAAAATATAATATTTATTAAATTTTAGTAGGGAAATTATAAAACATTCTTATAAATAAATTGTTTAGTTTTGCCAGTCAAATAACCATTATGAACGTTGCTTACCCTAAAGTTGTCCATTGTAACAGCAAGGGAATTAAGAACTTCAGCATCAATCTGTTCATCTTCTAAATCAATCAAGTCCATCTTCTCACGAATTTGCTGCAAAGCAGCTTCAGAACATAAAGCAGCCAAATCAGATCCAACAAAACCATGGGTCTCACCAGCAATCTGGAAGGAGAAGGCGGGGAAATAAATATATATATATTAATTTAGCTTTTCAAAATATTTTCTCAAGACAATTTTCATAAGATTTATAATTTGCATCATATTGAACAAATTGTATATCTTGCAGACTTTTCTTATATTAAATTAAATAAACTGCTTCCTATATGTAGTACTTGATGTTTTTAATAGAAATAGAAGGGGCAACATTAAGCCACATTTAAATGACATTTATAAAGAATTTTATTAGAAATTGTTCCTTCCTGAACAACCAGAACCTTTTAAAAAGTAAAAATATTGAGAAACAAGAAAAATAGGTCAAATTTAACTTTTGAAATTACATTTAATAATAAAAAGAGGAAAATAAAAATAACTATTTCAAATTAGGCCACTTTAAAAAAAAAATCAACAAAACTACATATTTCTTTAAATACAAATATTTCATGCACGAGTAAGTTTCCAATAATAAAAAAATTGCATTAGTACATTCAACTTTACCTATTTTTCATCTTTAAAAAATCATCACAAATGCATTAATTGAAATTATATTGTTTCTTATCTTAAAAGTTGAAAAAAAATACCTTTTCAAGATCAACGTCTTCAGCGAGCTTCATATTTTTGGTGTGGATACGAAGAATTTCCAATCTTCCAGTGGCATCAGGAATACCAATATCAACTTCACGATCGAAACGACCTGAAAAAATACATATAAGCATTTTAAACTCAAAAATGAAGACAAAATTATCTGAAACTTCGTTTAAGAAGGTAGGAACAATAAAGAAAAACGCCTATAATAATTAAAAATTGCCTGGAAAAATAATATGGAAGCAAGCAAACTATGCCTTATAACTTTAAATTTTTCCTTAAACAAAATGTTACAATATATGCAGAAATATGCTTTTGAATTATAAATGACTTTTATTACTGATTCCTTCGTAATATAATAATAAGGAAATTATCATTTTCAAAATGAATTTATTTAAGTAAAATTTCACTTACCAAATCGACGCAGGGCAGCATCAATGCTGTTTGGTCTGTTTGTAGCTGCCATAACTATGACATGAGACCTCTGTTTGAGGCCATCCATCAATGTTAAGAGTTGGGATACAATACGTCTCTCCACTTCACCATGAGTCTGAAATAAGTCATTTAATCATTGCTTCATCTTTTATAGACAACACAAAACATTAATTTCTTTTATTTGTTTATTTTTAAAAATAAAATTGCTTCGGGTTTTAAATAACAATTAAGATTCAACTATCTATTCTTTAAATATAATTTCTAACTGGCATTCTGATTTACGCAATAAGTTTTTCTTTTCTTAAAAGAAAACTTTTGAGTTCCAAGTGAGAAATAAAAAGATCCAAAAGCTCTCTGGATTGAAAATTAATCTCAGAATGCATATAAATAAGCAAAACAATTTTAAAAATTAACTAAAAGATTCATAAAAAGAACTTTATTATTTTATATAGTTAATAATGTATGAATGTACAATAACTGAATAAATTTGATACTCAAGAGCATATTGCAACTAAGAACTATATAATTTCATGCAGTAATGCAATGATCAAGAAATTTTTAAAAATAAATTAACATACTTTTTCTCTTTTAGGTGCAATAGCATCCAATTCATCAATGAAAATAATAGCAGGAGCATTCTTCTCTGCTTCTTCAAAAGCTTTACGCAAGTTACTTTCAGATTCACCAGCTAACTTGCTCATAATCTCGGGACCTGAGAAAAAAAAAAAGGAAAATAATTGCATCATTTATTGTTCTAGACATTTCAGGAATCTGTAATGTAGTAGATGGTATTTAGTACATCCAAAATACTTTAAAAATCAATATAATTTTATAAGCATATAAGGGCATCAGAAAAAACAGACCTGTTAACAACACCATGCAAATAATTATTTTTAAATAGAAACATCAATACAATGTGCAGGAATTATTCATACACAATTATTTCTTTTATACTTTCTTAAAATGACAAATGAATCACCAATCATTCATTAAATAAACTTTTCATAGAAATGCCAAGCTAAAGGTTCAGCATGGCATCAGAATAATCATCCTACCATGGCATCAGAATAATCATTCTAAGGATGAATAAAGAAGATTTATTCTTCACTATTTTGAATGATATAACTAATTGACCATTACTTCTGTGATCACTACAGGAGGTGCCCACAATAGTTTTAAAAACCTTTATTTAAATTTTTCACAACTAACACATTTATTTTATACATGGATAAATATATCAACAACTGCATTCAATGATTTGGCACTTATGACCCACATGCAATAACACAATACATAAAAGTATTTTATACCTTATTATAGGACCATTAGCAACAATATTTATTGCATTTCCCTGAGATAAAAGAAAATTTTTTATGATGGTCTTGATAAGAGATTCATTCTTCATTAAAGAAAAGTAGCTGAGTATTTTCATTTACACAGTAATTTTTAAACAGATCAAATATCACAACTTGTCAGGAAAAAGGCATTTGGCTATAATTATTATTAAAAGTTAATTCAGTACAGATCATAAAATTTATTTCTATTCAATTTAAACTAAACTTTAAATATTGGAATTTGTTTTAATATTAAATTTTAATTAAACCTGATGTATTTATATATGTTCTATATCCTGGCTTCTAAACCTGTAAATTGTCTCCTAGGCATTTTTAATACTTTAATATTAGTCATCAAAAAATAGTTCAGAAAAGAGGCTGATTTAAAACATTTCATTAAAACTTTCCAATTTTTATACCTATTTCATCAAAATTTTCATCAATGCCCTATTTCTTATTCACTTCTCAAGCTCGGGATTTCAAAATGAAATTTTTTAATAGCTATATAAAATAATTAAACATATTATTTTCAATTTAACAAGCTTTTAAGCAAATTTATGCTGTACCATTGATTAGGAAGAAAAAGGCTCCAGTTTCATTAGCTACAGCTCTGGCAATCAAAGTTTTTCCTGTGCCAGGAGGCCCATACAGCAGAATTCCTCTTGGAGGTTTAACACCAATGGCTCTGAAGAGACTTGGATGTCGCAGAGGTAATTCAACCATCTCTTTAATTTGGGCCAATTGTTTTCTGCATCCACCAACATCATCATACCCTACAGCATTTAGAGTTTCCTCTTCTTCCTGAAAACAAATTACAATGTTAAGATATTGATTTCCCAATGCAACACTTCAAAAATGTTAAAAGCTTTTAATCAATAAATTATTGCTCAAAATATTATGTCTAGCTTGACAAAATATAAATCTAAACCAATTATTTTTTTCAATCTGACCATTTTATAAATTTTCATTGCTCTAAACTCTTTCAACACTAACTTGGTCAAAGAGGGAGGGGCTAATAGGCTAATTTTGGGCTCGTTTCTGTTACAAAACATAACATTATGATCAAAGTTCATTTCAATAGAAAAATGATCTAAAAATTACATGTTATTCAAGATTGTTATTTAATATAAAGCAGAGACACAGGAAATGCAATGAGGTCATAATCACTTACTCACAAGGTTTTTTTTCTAAATTTAGTGTGAATATGAAAAGAAATATTAAAATATATATATACTCAAAAAATTAAACCTTTTTTTAAAAAAAAGGTTATAACCCCATGGTCACCAAATATAAAGATTGTTTTTTCAAAATAAGTTTATTCCTTCGCTAAAGAATATATTTAAATCTCAAACATACTTCACGTTTGATAGGATCTCCTTCACAATGGATTACAGTGTCAGGTGCCACAATACAGTAAGGGCTGGGATCAGTTTCAACCACTTTGAACTCTACAGCTCGCATACCACCACGCACTAAGAACAAGTCTCCTTTATGGATGGGTCTGTAGGCTTCCAAGAAGTAAGGCTTTAGGTACACATCAAATAAGCTCCTGAAAGATAAAAGATCATATGAAAATTTATTTTAAGATGGAGGAGAAATATATTTCATTATTAATATAAAACATTAAATGCTTAATTTCAACTATAAATGATCATTCTCCTTTTTTGGGCATTTTAACTCATTTTTTTCATAATATTAATGACTAACTGATAGACAAATTTAAGGAAGTATTCATTATTTAAAAAATCAACACACCTCAAAAAAGATATCCCCATTACAACCACTTAATAATAAGTAATTAAAACATTTTCACAAATATTTAAAGCCAATTATAAAATATTATATTAATACAAATATTATATTTCATAATAGAGCACTTATCATTCATATTTTTAAAAAAAATCTCCCCAAAACAATTATAATCTAATATAATAAACATACATGCATAATTTAATATTAATTTCAATTCAGCAAAATTTTCAAATATGAGTATACAATCCAATACAAAAGTATGAATATTTTGTCATTCAAAATTACATAAGGTAATAAATTACTTTCTAAATGATTAGAGCAGTTTCGAACTTATATTGAAAAGAGACAATGAAATGCTTAAAGCATTATATTAACAAGACCAAAACTTTATGCATCATTTCAAGCAAGCAGCATAACTTGTTTCAGCAAAAGAATACTTTGAAATATCTGGCAGTTATTTTCTATAAACTTGCAGAATTATTAAATATACTATTTTTTTTAAAGCTAAACAGCAAATATTGCTAAACAGAGGTTGGAGTATATTATAACTGGCTATTATATACATGCCACAAATACTACTCTTTCTTCGGTAGTTGACATATAATTTAATGCAAATCAAGCATTTAATATAAATATCAAGGAAAGAATCATTCACTATCAAGATGCATTAAAAATAATATAGAAGGATTTTAAACTTTTTTTACATAAATTTTGAATATATTTACCCTGTCAAACCTTCAACTGTATCATCAATGGGCAGAACATGTATTCTTTTCCCATACTTCACATCCGGACATGGTTGGATACTGCAAATTAAAAGCAATTGCATTACAACAATATCTAGTTAACACTTTCTAAGTCACATATACCAGAGATGAAAAATATAAAAATATTTTACAAGTTCTTACAATAAAAATAAATAAATCTTATAAGTAATACCATGTCAGGAAAGGAAATATATGGCATGGTCTTAACTACAAGTTAATTATGAACTGATTTTAAAGATGCATAAGAAGTAAACATAAATCCAGAAAATTAACAACTCATAGTTATTTTTAAGTTGGAGAATAGTAATATTTTAATAAAATTATATACTAAGAAATAAGTTAGTTATTTTTTAAATTAGGATCCTAAAAATTTTACAAATATAATAAAATGTCTTTTCCCAAAATCAAAATAAAATGTCTGGAGGAATTTTAAAATATCCCAATTGCATATATAATATAATAAGTTATAAGAGAATAATAAGGAGGATAAAACAAATTTTTAAAAAGCAATTCAACATCTTATTTTCTAAGATCTTAGTCTTATAAAAGGCATTATGCAGATCAAATAACACTGTCAAAAGGCCGAATGACTGTTTCTTGAAAAACAGACATAAAGTTCCTCAAAAATCATAGTTTCATATAATGAATATAAATTAAGACAATACCATTTTATTAGTGTTTGCTTTTAAGGTTATGAAGAAAAATTATAATGATTTAATGCATACTTTACTACATCACCCAATCTGACTCGAAGGTTATTTCGAATGCATCTGTTCATACGGATCTTCTCATTGGGAACTCCATCACTAGACAAGACAATGCAAACAGTCTCTCTGCGTTTCTTGCCCTTCAGCAGAATTGTGTCACCACGGAAGAGTTGCAATTCATTCATTTTTGACTAAAAATAAATGAATTAAATGAAGGATTTTAATCAATAACAGTTTCAAAACTATTTACTCTTTTTTCTCCCCAATTAAAAAAAAACCTTCAGAAAATTCTAAGAATCTATAAATGAATAACTCAAAATGGCATATGAATGTGCATACAAACAACAATTTATCCTACATTAGAATCCATTTGCTGAAATTAAAACGTGCTTAGTAAATCATGGAAATAAGAATTTTTAGTTTTGATTTCACTAACATAATCGACAGAACTTAAGAATGTTGTTAAACTCAAAATATTTATTGCAAGGACAGGAAAGAAAAAAGGCAATATGAATTTTTTTTTTTTGTAAGATTTTTCTTAAGCTTGAAAAAGTCTTATGTTTATACATGAACACACACATTATTAAATCTACATTTCTTCAGAAATATAAATTAATGAATACATTTAACACAAATATCTACAATAAAAAAAAAATATCCTAGAAATTATCTAAATTTGTTTTAAAAGTCGCAAATAAACTTTCTAAAAGTAGAACAATTTAAATTTTCATCATAGTAATAACAAATATGCAAGCTGATAGAATTAACAACATGAACTCTTAACCTCCTATCTTTTATTTCTTTTTAGATAATGTAGAACAAATATAAAAATAAAAGATTTTTTTAGTAATACTGCTTTGATAATGTTAAAAGAAAATACTCTTTCATGTTTCTGAAGATTATTTTCTAAGTCACCGTAGCAGGACAGTAGTGCTTAAAAAGGATCACTGAATCCTGTGTCAAAATTGAATTTTACTATTGGGTTGTTCGGAAAGTAATTTCGTTTTTTCCCGACAGAGGATTTAATAGTATTTTTTTGCACCCAACTTCACATTTAAGCTGTATAATTTTTATATGCTTTGAGAGCTCATATAGCAAGGCTTGTGTGTGAAAAATTCCAATTAATTCTACACTGTAGTTTTTGGTTGGTGTCCTTTTAAATATGGAGATCGATAAGCAGCATTTTCGACATATCTTACTGCTTTACTACAGAAAGGGTAAAAATGCTGTTCAAGCCAGAAAGAAATGGACCGATGTGTATGTAGAAGTTGTGTTGACAGTACACCAGTGCCAGAACTGGTTCGCTAAATTTTTTAGACGGTAAAACCTTCACCTTAAATGAGGAAGTCAAAAACCACCTCGATCCGTTTTTTGGCAGCAAAGACCAAACATTTTATGAGCGTGGAATGATGCTACTACCAGAAAGATGGCAAAAGGTGTTGGACCAGAACGGCCAATATATAATTTAATAAAGTATTTGTTTATTATACGAAAACTGTCTTTCATTTCCACACGTACACACACACACACACAAAAAAAAAAAACTAAATTACATTCCGAACCCAATATTTATTAATGCAAGCACTCGCACTAAATTCCACAATTTCAATAAATGTATACTGAAAAATGTATGATTTATATAAAAATATTTAATTTTAATAAAATCTATTTTTAAAAATGCAAAATATTTAGCTATTAAAAATATACATAGTGACATTGTTATATGAATATTTGTCTCATGTATAATAAAATTAGGGAATTATAATGGATTTTTACTTAACAGCTAAGTTTATTAAAAATTTATCGAAAGAATAGAATAAGAAAAAAAGTTAGAAATTATTAATTATGTATGGTAGGGAATGAATACTTTCATACCAAGCAACTATGCAAACATAGTTAAACATAACCTTTAACCTATTTTTAAGGAGAGGGAGGGAATTTAATTATTTACAGGCATGGAATTCATATATAATTACCAAAAAATGATTCGATTCAGAACATCTAATTTCATTTCTTGAGCTTAAATGATACTATTAAGGAATTTTTTTTAAAAGAAAAGAATAATTTAAAGTATTAATTTCATATTATAGAATAAGTTTCAATGAACTTTTAAAAAGCCAGATAAACTACAAACATAATTTTTATTTAAAAAAATATATATAAATAAGGCAATCCAGTAATGTTAGGTGGTAACCATCAAAACTTTGTTATTTAAAACATCAAATTTTCATGAAAAAGGCCAAGAAGTTCTTATTTTAAATAAATTTGAAGAAATTGGTTCATAAATTATTTATATTGCACAGTTTTTATTACAGCATCACACAATTATATGAAAAGATTTATTACTTCATAAATGGGTGAGTGAGGTACTATTTCAAAAGAATGGGAAAATTATCATGAATAAAATGCCAATAAAAATAAATATGTACGACTCCTGGGTTTTATAAGACAAACTAAATTTAGCAATTTCTCAAAAATGTACTTGCATTCCCCCCCCCCAATAAAAAATACATATCTTCAAGAAATAACAGTGAAGGCTTTACTTCAGAAATATCAACAATGAAAATTCCTTATAGTCAATCTACCTTTAAATATTACAGTTTCTCAATATAATATAATTAGATACATAAATATATATCATCTCCCATTTAACTTAACATTTTCCTTTCATAAGATTATCTACTGAAATATATAAAAAATTCCAGAATAAAAAAAAAACTATCCAATCATTTTTTTCTATTGTTAAAAATTTAAGTAGGCAAGATGATAGTATAAAAAGGTAAATAACAAAGCGATATAAGGTTTCTAAAATAATACAAATTAAATGTCTTTGAAAATACTTAAGATTCATATGACCAAACAAAATATAAACTTTCATTGAATTTTATTGCCATGAAGAATCATGTAAACTAGATAATCGCGAAAAACAGTATCAAATAGTTGAGAATGAGATGTATATATGCATATGGAAACATTTCAATTAAATCAAAAAGCATCTGAAAAAGTTTTTAAAAATTCATTTATAAATTATTTCAACATTTGATAATATTATTTATTTTTCCATATCTGTCTTGCAATTTCTAGAGAAACAGATAGTGAAGTACTGGAAATAGCTTTTTTTTTCTCCCCCTGCTGTTGTCAATAATAGCACAATAAATAAGAACAGCAATATATTTTGATGTAGACATTTTATCTCTCAAGCATGATATGAAACTAAAATGTGCATTTTATCAAATATCAATGATGAAGTATATGTAGAAAGATAATAACTAATATGATGTAAGGAATTTCATTGTGCAAAGCAACTATCAATAAATCAACTCGTATTTACCACAAGCAAATTTCCTCTCAAAATATATAGGGTTTATAATCATTTTCAGACCTAAAATTTTCATTTTTATTCAGCATTAATGAAATTTCCTAAGTTAGTACATAATTTAAGTTAAAAGTATTTATTTTTTCTTGTATAATATCCCCTGTATAATTAATTTTTGATTGATATATTTGTTTTAAAATCATAATAGAAAGAGACAGAAAAATACATCTCAGAAATTAGAAAATTCCTAATTTCAGAAAATGAAAACATGGAAGATTATTTATTCTGATTGTAAAACACAGAAACATAACGTATATAAAAAATTAAGCAGCAAAAGTGATCCAGTATATACTTAGTTAACAAATGTTAATCTTTATTTTGTCTGTACCTTTAAATAAGAAATAACAGAATGTTTATTTAATCTAAATGAATTCAATAAAAATATTCACCTGAGACAAATCAACCACTGAATTATCATCATTTACAGCTTCTTCAACAATAAGTCTGTTTGGCTTTTGTTTGGTTTTCAAAATGGCAGTAGCCAATTCTTCGGCACTGAAAAAACAAACATACTTTTATTTCAAAAAAATATTTACTCTTAAATTGAAAAAGGAGAGTAAAATAACAAAGAACAAGAAAGGGAATGTCATTAAGAACTTATAGATTCAAAACAAATAAAACAATTATAAGAAACCAAACAAGAATTTTTTTAAAATTTAAACTGAAGCATTCTTAACTGAATTAAGAACATATTTAAATAAAATGCAACTTATAAACATTTAATTAAAAAAACAAGAAATAATTCAATTTAAATAAAGATGCAATCAATCTAATGCAAAAAATATAAATAATAAAGAACACTTCGAATAATAAAATGATCTTAAGTTTTTCCTAATATAGAAAGTATACTTCTTAAAAAAATTATTATATCACTATCATTTTGGAAAACCAAGTTTAGCAAGAAATCCAAATGCTAAATGTTAAGGGCAACATCTTCTTTCAAGATATACAAGTAGCCTAATTTTTCTTCATTGCAGAAATATGATTGGACAGAAGATAAAAAAGAAATCCAAAAAATAAGACAAAAAAATAATGAATCAAATAGTTAATGTATAGAAAAAATTAACTTGACAGCTCGGTTGATTTTATATTCATTTCAAAATATATATAAAAGTAAGAAATCAATACCATATGATCTTCCCAAAGACACCTTAATATTATTACAACAAATTTAAATACATGTATATATGACAACTAATATACAAGAGAAGTCATTATATTATTGTAAATATACTTCACTAACATAATTTAGCAAATTTTATTTTAATGGTCAATGCACCTTTGTGGTATATCTCAGACACATTACAGGCTTTTTTTATAATTTTTTTTACAGATCTTTCAAAGAAATGACTCACTCAAACTGGCATTTCATTGAATCATCATTTACTTCATACTCACTCTCTGCTGTATAAAATTCCTACTATATGATAAATTGTAGAATATTTTTTTTCATAAATTATTTTATAAGAACTATCTAAAAAAGAATTGCATCTTTAACATTGAGAATTTAAAATTAAATATGAAATTTCTGACCTCGGATCACAATGTCAGATCATTACAGATCCTAATATTTATCTTCTGCTTTATACTGAATTCATTCTTGATTACATATTTTTAAGTGTTTCTGTATATCAAAAACCTGATTCTATATATTTCATTACAAATTAAAATGTTTTTCCAAAAATTTTATTCCTGGTTATGGTACTTTCCGACACGTTGCAGATGTTCACTTTGGTTTGTTATAAATGAAACTTACAATAAAACCAATTTTATTAAAAGTCTGAGTAATGCATATATTTGGTTTTTCTTATCGAAAGATTTTTTTTTAAAATTTATTTATATACAGTGTTTACAACTTGATTTCCTTTGATTACTCACACTGTAATTCCACTTCTGTATCAATAATTCATCTTTCTTGTTCTCTGAAAATTTTATATCTCTTCGTACTTTACACATTTGTCAATGATTTTTATGATCACACATCAAACTAATAGAAAAATTCCTCCTATGTCACATAATTTTCCTCCAAATTTAATTATTTTTCTCATTTCTAACAATATTTTTTGATGGCAAAGTACTACTTTTTTCTTCCCAAAAATTCAAGGAACCAACTCAAGAATTGTACATTTAGAATTCAACATATTTTAAGATTTTACAAGAAGAATGTCAATATCTATAAAAACAGGGAGAAAATTGCAGCAAAGATTTATTAGTGCTAATTTTTTTAAACATGCTAAATATCTATACAATTACTTTTTTATAATTGGTTGGGAAAAAAGATTAAATCCTTAATTAATAATTACTAACTAAGCATTGTTACATTCATTATAGTATCTGAAATGAAATTTTTCGCAAATGATATTTGGCATTCATATCTTATAGACCTCAGATTTCACTGCAAGCAACCAAGACACATTACCAAAATGGTTGCATTATACATAATAGAGCCTGGAAATCTTGGCATAAACTGAAAATCACCAAATAAACCCAGGGGCTACTATAAAATAAGTATTTACTTTTTTTAATTCTCACAGAAAACACAATAAGAATATTTACAATATTGTTTTGAAAAGATATGATGAACTACAAAATTTAATAAACATTTTAAAAACTAAGGTTAAAGTCTTTTATTGAACAAGAACTTTGTATAAGTAAGTTTGTAAGAAAAGGAAATTTATTTCTTGCAAACTAATCCATTTTTAGAAATAAAAATTTTTAAAAAGTGCCAGATAAAAATTTTTACAACATTGTAAAAAGGAAAAAATTGCTTTGATGTATAAGCAATGCATTTAATGATTCTACAAACAAGGATAAATCTCAAAACAATAAGTAACAGTCAACACAAAATCCACATTAAAAATACAATTAAATGTCTAAAATTTAAGATATATGACTGTACTCGATTATACAATACTGGACCATTCATTTTAAGTATTAGGTTCAATAATAGAAACCACAAATTTATGCACTTAGGCATTCTTCAATATATTTGAAATGTAAACAATGCTAAAAAAGAGAAAAAGAAGAAAAAAATCCATTACATTTTGAATGCACAATCGTCTTTCAAAATATGCAATTCCCAAGATACTAATTATTTAACAATGCTCAATTATAGAAATTGAACAATTAAAAAACAAAATATTACCTGTAGGACTTAAGTTTAAAAAAAACCCATAGAAATCTTTCAATTTGGTTTCAAATTTGAGTTCTTAGATGGATAGGCATTTATGTTGTTTCAAATAATACAATCTTAAAAATAGAAGAATTTACTTGGAGAAAACAGCATATCTCCAACAACTTTTTAAAATTTCAAATGATGCAATAATAACTTTTGAAACTTTATAAATTTTTACTAACTATACAGATAAATAGGTATGATGTTGATGTTCAACATGGGTAGACAAATGGACCCAGAGCTACCAAATTTAACATAAATATACTTTGTAGCAATCTTTTTAAACTTTAATTAATCAAAAATTAAGCAAAATGTTTTTGCATAACTTCTAAAAATATTATAGTATAAATACAATTTTTACATCACCTTAAAATTTAAAATATTTTTTGATAATACAAATTTCTTTTTCTGTTTTTAACGAAATTTTATAAATTATTCTAAGCATTTTTTTTCAAACAAGAATATAGAAATATATATAAGAAGCAAGAATACTGAATGAATTTTAAATGTACAACAATGGATAAAACCATAGAGCTGAGCTACTAATAGAGGGAGTGCAACCCTACTTTGGTGTAGGACAAGATAAAATCACGTGACTTGTGGACAGAATTTGTGTTCACTGTAACCGCATTCTCCGTTCCCTATTATATTTCAATGGCAGATTTTTTCTTGCTTTTAACTATTGGATTTTAAAACTTATTTAAGCCATGGTTAACTGTTGCTGTGCAATTGGATGCAAAGAAAAAGTTTCTAAGAATAGTTCTGTATCATTTCACAGGTATGTACAATAAACATATTCTGTTTATATCCATTTTAAGTCAATTTAAAATTTCGTAACCTCTATCATTCAGTGATTTTGGTGTTAAAACTGAATAATATTTCATAGTTTGGTTTAGTTATTGTATTAAATTTATTTAATTTGTTATTAAGCTTCATTTAAACTCATGTAACTGCATTATATTTTGTTACTTGCTTTATTTTAATCTCGAATGTGTTGGCTGCAAGATTGGCATGATTTTTTCTCACCAATACAAGTGTTTACATAAAAACACTATTGGTAATTGGTATTGGTAAAAAAACACTATTGACCGATTAATAATTGTGTATTTATTTTAGTGCAAATAAAGTTCCTTATTATTTCCAATATGTTCTTTTTTTACCATAAATATTCGAATCGTATTATACCGTAAAAGATATTAAATCATCATTGTGAATGAAATCGTGAAACTAAAACGTTTTATTGAAAATGTTATATAGTAACATTTCATAAATGCGCTAGCAGTAATTGCATGTTTTTATAAATTTTAATTAAGATCTAATAAGAAATTAGTGGATATTCTAAAGATAAACTATTAAAGAAAGAAATGCTATCTTTACAGATAAAAATTTTGTCTGAATGTTAACTTTATTAATAACTTGCGATATGCACATATCCTAAAATCCCCGTTTTCGTAAAAATTTCGAATTTCCTTATTATTTTGTATTAAATCAGCACATTTAAGATTCCAAAAATGATTTAATTTTGTTTCTGCGGTAATTAGAAGCAAAGTTACCGCCAACACTATAAACCAGAAGCAAAATATTTAAAACTGATATTAACAAGGAGAAGGCACAAGGTTTAAAATTGAGTTTGGAATGAGATTTTGTATCATGATAGTATACATTTAGAATGTTTATTAATGAAAATATTAAGACTCAATAGTCAATTAACAACTTTCAAATTAGCTTATATACTAATAATGGGTTACCCGAACAAGCGCTCGAGTAGTGTAGTGGTTAGGGCACTGGCGTAGCATTCAGGAAACATGGGTTCGATTCTGAGCTAACGGTTTTTTTTTCTTCTTAAATTATTTCAAAATAATTTAACAGTTTTAATTAATATCTCTTTCCTTTTTTATGCAAAAATAAATATTATTCAGAATATTCAAGGAAAAAAAAAAGACCTGGGTCACTTTTATAATCTGCTTTTATTATAAAAGTTTTTTTTTTATCTGTTCGTGATAATGATAAAGTATTTGAACATGTAATGTAAAATTAAAAGATGTTTTGGGGTAAAGAAAAGAAATGAAATATTTACTTAAAAGAAGAAAAATACTCACTTTTAATTAATGCACAATAACAAAATAAAAAAGTAAATATAATTTAAATCAATAAACTCGGCTACTGATGTAAAAAAGAAAACATTATTTTCGAAACCAGTTTGCTTAGTTTTCATAGAATGAATATATATATGTATATAAATTATTTAGGAAATGTTAACCGGAAATGAAAACCGACCGGACCCAATACCGGGAAACAAAACGTTGTGCGGCAGTTTTTGAGTATGCCAAGATTTGCGATATGGTGCCAAAAAAGGCCAGATTCCTCACATGTGACTTGGTTTATGTTGCGTACACTTGTTTAGAATAGAAACAAGCGACTAGCTTCCTCCATTTATATCAGCTCTATGGATAAAACAAAAGTATAAGAATCCGAGAATACTCAAATCTACTGATAAAAATAAAGATTTTGTTTATTTTTACTTATTTATTTTGCTATACAAATTACTACCAACATTAATATAAAAAATAATATGTATAAAAATAATAAAATGTATAAAAAATAAAATGTTTAAAATAATGGAGTTAAAGATCTCTCTTTAACACCAAATTATTATTGCCAAAGCAGATTTCAGGAAAGCAAACAATCTCTTTAATTATGAGAAGAATGTGTAAAAGGTACTTATTTATAGGTAATTTAAAGGTAATATTTAAAGGTAATATTTACAGCCTCCAGTTTACTTGGTAATTTTCTAATTAATTTTATATAAAATTCTAAGATTTCACCAAGATAGTTCACATTATATTTTCATATGTTACCAATTTATAACAAGCAGTTTCAAATTGGAATTTTTTTTTGTGTGTGATTTATTGCAGAGGTTATAAATATCAACAAGTAAAAATTTAAATTGATAATTAAAATGATCCAAACATAAAGAGAAATGCTAAATTTTACATTGTTTAAGATTAAATAGTTGAAACGTAGAACAAAAAATACTAGTATTTATGACATTCAAATTATTTTGTAAAAAAAAAAAATAAACTCTGATGGATGACCTATAAATCCTTCATAATGAACCAGATCTTTTCATTGAATAATCCTTTGATATACTGCATAAATTATAAAAAATATTCTGCAGTACACATAAAACTTAAATGATGAATAATTTCTTTACTCTTATTTTTGAACAACATGTTTGGTTTCAGCAAAAACATTTTTTTTACGAATCAAAAATTTAATTATTTCTGCTTCAAATTAAAATTTAATTTTTAAGGAAGCCGATAGAAAATAAGAAATGCAAAATAAAATAAACCTAATGATGTAAAGCTTTTAAAATAGCACGAATTATATATTAAATAAAAATGTTTTACTGAAGAAGACAATAAAACCAAGTTAATTAACAAACTAAGTTTTTATAACCATTAATCCGCACCAACTAGCTAATTGTTAAACGCATGTAGCACATAAAAATTCCGGATTGTTCTATAATCTTTATTTTTACCAATTACAAGAAGGAATCACTGCAAATTATTACCATTTACAGAAGGATTTATTATCATTGGTAACAAAATAGCACTTGTAAATGTATGTGTAGAGAACAAATAACAAATCATAAAAAGTTATGTGAACCAATGCTGAGGATATTTTATTTCAGATCTTATAAAGATAGTTAGTTTATATGTTATCCTACATATTAATTGCTACCTCATTTGTGTTGGCAAATGTTTCATAATGCAAAAGAGAACATCTAAATGTTTCATTAATTCATTCATATTCAGCACCTTATTAATCGCAGTATTTGTTGCTAAACCAAATGAGTTCCAAAGGTTCTGAGCTTTGTCTAAGCAAATAAATATACTTTTCAAAATTAATTAAGTTTAATTAATAACCAAATATTACACCAATTAAGCAAATTTTTCAATCAAAATATTGCCTTCTGGAAATTTGCTAATTTTTTGAAATTTTACTTAACGGTGATCTTAATCCTAATATTTATAACATAAAACAAATTTACTTAATCTACACTTCAGGAAATTAATTTTTTTTAAATGCTTTACAGTTGAGGAAGAAAGAATCTTTATTTCAGATGTTTTCAACTTTAATTTGGGAAAAATATTTAGGAAATAATACACCCTAGGACACTTACAGCGAATTATGTCATTATTATGAACTTGTAAAGAAATTTTAAACTCCATTCGCTTTTTGTAACATCTTTATAATGAATGACATCATTAATGGAAGAATACCGACATTTAAACATGACAACAATTATGGCTCCAACAACAGAATTAAGATAAATAACTCGATTAGTAACTTACTGTTACTGTCGTATAATTATGATACAACATTAAGAACTAATTGCATTACTCATTTAAACGCCCAGAAAATTAAAAATAGTGGTTTAAAAAATTTAATTTTACAGTGTTTTTTTCATCATATATATTTCCTTTAAAAATAAAACATTAAAATTTTCATAATTCATAAAAAGGTAGAAAAATCCTAATATAATACATTAAAAGACAGCAAAAAACATCTCAGAGTTTTGTCAAATTTTAAAATAACAATACTAGCTATTCATTTTAATAAACATTCTTTGAATCATATTGTTCCTTTGCAACATTCCTTGTTTGTTTAATTTATCATTTAAACTTAAGAATAAGTTATTTTTTTAATTACTTTAAGAACATGCGATTAACACAAAATGCAAAACATCATTCTTTTTTCTTTCCATCTTATTCCTTAAGGAAATTATTTATCTTAGTTTTAGAGGTCAATACACTTTACCAGTGAACATTAGACATTGTTTAGCAAGTATTTTACAGCTGTTATTAAATCATGTATTTAAATAAATCATAGCACTTTCGATTCAACATTAATAGTTTTATAATCAATCCATGATAATTCCCGCAATACAACTATAATTACAATTTAAATTAAGACTAATCAGATAATTGCTGCCGTCGATTAATAATTTTATATACAAAACTTCATTTAAAAATCATTAAAAAACTGCAGCTAATACTACATTTCAAAATTGCACATTTTGCTTTAGGAAACAAAGAAGCTTATACCAAAACAAACACGAAAATAGTAATTAAGCCTATTGGATTTACTGACTCAGCAGAAACTTCGTTAGGCTTAGTGAGCGGTGACACTTGATTAAATGCATGGCAATATGTAATCACATAATAAAATTAAGAGCCCTGCAATTTTTTTGGAGTCACTTAAAATATTAATAAACCTTCTAATCAAAAAAAACATCATAAAATTAAAATGTTTATAAAGAAAGCCGGTTGACATCAGTATAAACAAAAGAAATTTTCATAACAAAAGAATGGCGCATTAAAGAAAAATTAGAATTTGAAATTTACAAACAATTTATTTTATAGGAAGAATTTAAAAAAAAATCCTCTTAACTTACTTTTGTTTTCCAGCCATATTCAATCGGGTATCGTTATTTAGAATCGCACTTACGGATTTTACTTATTTTCAGCAATCTGATTCAAAGTCTTGGTCAAATTTTAGTTATATATCAGTGAAAGGAACTGTTCTTTAAATTTTTGCTAACAAAAATATAAGAATTACGATTGACAAACCTTAAACACACTGTTACATACAATGGAAATGTTTTAATAATGGACAACAGAGATGAATGCAACTCTAATCCGAATCATTTCCTGAGATATGCTTGGTAACCATATCATGACGTAACGTAACTTTCGATGAAAAATTGCTGTGGCTTATCTGCTAACAAATGACGTTGCTATTTTCATATTTTCTAAAGAAAAATGAAATTAAATTTAGAAAGAGCAAAATAAATTGTTGTTATTTAAATAAAGGAAATATTTTTAAAATATTTAACTTTAAATTAATTTTTTAATATTTAATTTTTTTGATAATTTTACACCTATCGCACTACAGCATATTTACAGAGCTTACACTTGGCATTGATGATTTTTTATTTTTTTTTTTATTTTGGCACGTGCAATTTAAATTGGCATTCATATTCGGATTTTCTGCGAAGAAACTTCATTCATGTGACCCGTAATCACGACAAGGCATAATCCACGAATTTTTTAATAACAAATAATTTTGCTATAGTTATTTTTAAATATATGTTCTAAATATATGTTAATTCAGTCATACTGTTAATTAAAAATTATTAAATAGTATTAAATATGAAATTTATAAGTTGTAATTAATATTTAATTTTTTTGGGTAAGGTGTGATTGACTTAATTTATCTATTTTAGCTTTCTTTCTAACTTTATGTTTTTTTTTTTCCAAATCTATTTATTTAATTTTTTATTGAAGTAAAGCATTTTCTGAAAAAGTTGAATTAAAAAAAAGTGTAATTTCTTTAAAATGTTCACTTTAGTTCTATATTCTGCCAATAGATGTACCTGCAGAATGAATACCATTAGAAGGTTATGTCTCAGGTAACTAGGAATTATCTTAATGGAATAGAGCATTATCAAGTGCGAATATCGGAAAGTGAAGGCCGCAAATACCATTAAGCGGAGCAGTGATTTCACATTTATGAACACTTTCCGGTGAATAACTCCAATAGGATCAATTCATGGTCACGTTTCAGGTACCAAATAAACCGCTTCTGTTCAATTTTCAACCGTTCTGCGCATGTCGTGATGTCTGCCGATAACGTTGACGAAACCATTGTTTAGTAAATATTACGCTAGCCGATCAATTATTAAAAACTTTTGATTTTTTTTAAAGATATTATTTTGAATTATTTTCTCCAAATTTTCTTAGTTATATAATTTTATTTCTTATATTAAAATTTTAAATAGTACTTTCAATGGAATTATTGTTTTCGCATAATTATTTAACATCATTTTTTGATTCGTTTGGTGCCGCCCTATTCTTTCATTTCCCATATCCCCCCCCCCTTTTATCCGAAGGATGCATTTTGACAAATGACTATGGCAGTGTTTTTGAAAAATTACATGTGTTCTTTTTTACATATTATTTAAATATTATTGAATGTTGAATCTTATAAATATAGTTCCCCCAATTAGTTCTTTTTAAAAATAATTATTACTCTTAGATAAGTTAATAATTTTATTAGTAAGCTTTAAAATATTATATTTTTTCTTATGTAATTATTTTTATAAATATTCAGATTTTGATGTTTTCAGTTTGCTCAGAGGAAAAAACATGAAACTCAAATTAGTATATACAATTTCAAATTATGAAATATAAAAGGTATGAACACCTTTTTTAAATCTATGCAACTTATGAATAAATAATTTCATTTTAATTTGTAGAGATCATTAAAGAAAAACAAAGAAAATCACGCCTTCATAATTTTTATATACACATTACAAATATACATATATAGAGAGAGAGGGATAAAATATATGTGATAATTATTTGAAAAAATATGATCAAATGCATGTTTCAATGTGCTCACTAATTCAAAAAACTAAAAAAAAACTATTTACTATTTATCAACATTTATTTTTCTAGACACTTTTAGAAATAATATAAACACAGTATGACACGAATGTCAATGTATATGATGAAAACAATTTTATTCAACAGAATCATCCTAGATACTAAAGAACAGTTTTTTTTATCACTAATAAAAACATAATGTTGAACAATATACTTTTAAAGCAGAACATTTATGATGTTTTTTTTAAATGCTAAAGTTACACTGATAAAAATTACATTGAATGAATATCATAAAATAAAACAAAAACATGCAATACAGTAAATTTAATAAACAAAAATAAGGTCACGATATATATATACAGTGGATAAAAAAAGTATTGGCAATTGCCTATAAATGATCATATTTGCTAACAAAGTTTTAAAAGTTTTATTTTAACATAGCGATTACAGAAGGAGAAAAGACAAACAAATATAACGAAATTTTCATTTAAATATTTTTTTAGTCAAAATGTACGAGAAAATCCAAAATTTACATGATAAAAAAAGTATTGGTAAAATTATGAAATTGACAAAATTATGAGCGAAAACAAAATCAGTATATGTTTAGTACTTTGTATGCATACCTTCTGCATCTATAACAGCTTGTAATCTATTTCTCATAGAGGAAACTAAGGTCTTTGTTGTACTGTTGGGAATTTTGTGCCACCCTTGCAAGAGAAAACGTTTGAGGTCGTCTTTACTTGAAATTTTATGTTTCCTGATTTCTAGATCCAGCAGGTGCCAAAAATTTTCAATTGCATTGATGTCAGACGATTGAGGTGGTGTTTTTAACTGGCGAGGAGCATTGTAGAGTAGCCATTCACGGGTGAGATTCGCTATATGCTTGGGGTCATTGTCTTGTTGAAAAACGAATGATGTTCCCAAGCGAAGATTTTGGGCACTGAGTTTTAAGTTATGGCGCAAAATGTCAATGTATGTACGTGCTATCATAATACCATCAATAAAATACAGGTTGCCAACTCCATTAGTTGCCATACAGTCCCAAACTAAGACGCTGCCTCCATCATGTTTTACAGTAGCAGTTAAATGTAGAGATGCGTAATCCACGATTTTTTGAATAACTAATAATATTGCTATTGTTATTTTTAAATATGTGTTCCAAATATCTGTTATTTCAATCATATTATTAATTAAAAATTATTACTTAATATTAAATATAAAATTTATTAATTGTAATTAATACTTAATTTACTAATTTAAATAACGTGTGATTGAATTATTTTATCTGTTTCAGCTTACTTCTTAAATTTTTTTTCTCAAAACTATTTATTTAATTTAGTGAACCATTTTCTGGAACAGGTGAATTAAATATATATGTAATTTCTTTAAAATTTTTACTTTAGTTCTATATTCTACCAATAGATGGCGCCAGCTGTAAACATAATATATGTAATCAAAGTCAATCATGTCGCAAGCAATTAAAAATGATCGGTATGGAATAGTGCATCATCATATGCGAATATTGGAAGTCACTCCAGTAAAGTGGAGCGGTGACTTCGCACTTTCAGGTGAAATCACCGCAGCGATAAATTTCAATGATATGCAATTCAATGATACGATAATTTCAATAACCGGTCCGTTCAATTTTCAATCCATTCACAGATTTCTTTCGAGAGCTTCCATTGGACAGATCGTATCGATTGTTACTTTCCAGTGAAGTCACCGCTCCGGCAAATTTCAGTGATATCGTATCGATTGTTACTTTCTATCGTAATCCAAACCTGTAATCGAAATATCACCAGTAAGATCGTATCAAGGATTTGAATCACACCCCTCTTTGAAAAGTATTGATCACTTGTATTTGTGACTTTTTGATATTGGTTACGTAATAACCGCTCATAAAATATTCGTCATCCCTAGTTAAATGTTGCTCTTCTAATTCAGTATTTGGCCTCCTCCACACATATCGTTGTCCATCACTGCCGAAAATGTTAAACTTTGATACGTCGGAAAAAAATAACTGTGTTCCAAAACTCTTCGGATAAAGCAACGTAGGATTTTGCGAAATCTAACCTCTTTCTCCTGTTTATTGGCGAGATGAATGGTTTCTTTCCAGCTGCCCTTCCATAATAACGTCCCTCGTGTAAAACATTCCGTACTGTCTGTACGCTGAAAGTCTTTTGCAAAGTGAAAGCAACATCTCTATCTATCTGGGGTGCACTTATTTTAGGGTTTTTCTTAACCTTGTTAATAATCGCACGTTTTTCTCTTGTAGAAAATATTCGAGATCGTCCACTTCTAGCCTTATTTTCGGTTGATCTTGTTCCCTTGAACTTTTTTACAACACTTCTGACGGTAAATAAACTTATATTCAACTGCGCTCCTACAGCACGATAAGTTAAACCTTCATTTCTGAGCCTAATAATCATGTTTTTAACACTAACGCCCAATTTCTTCGATTCCGAAGTCATTTTACTGCAGTAATCGCAAAATAATGCATAGACACTTTTGGAGTAGTTTTGCAGACGTTATACGGTAGAGTTTCTTATCAGTCGAAACACGTGACTTCAATATAACAAAATTTACATAGCAGTTAAAACTTTGTCAATATTTTTTTGACATGCAAATTTTCGATTTTGAAAGAAAAAATCGTAGAAAATGCAAATTAAAATA
>JAPMOR010092703.1:237912-276729 GCA_026543865.1 Argiope aurantia
TTTGATATAAATTCACTTTGAATCCATTACAAATCTGCAAGTGTAATTAGAAAACTTGTAATATTCACTTCCACCTAAATTTAGCATTATAGCAGTTGTTATTTTTGCAACAGGAGTTTATTTACTTTCATTAATTAAATTTAGATAAGATTTTGTAAAAAAATGCAATGTAATATTCTTGTAAACATTTTAAAAACTTCTAAGCATATTCAAAATTATCAGAAATTTCATGAAATGTGAATAAAGTAAATTAGAAATGCACTCACGATTTTGTTTGATTGTTTTTGATGGCAAATCGCTTACCGATTTCTTTTTCTTCGAAGAGTTTTTCTTACAAATTACTGGAACAGCTATATTTAATAAATGGACACACACTGAATGAATTCTTCAAAATGATCGGAGCACATCACTGACTTCGAAAGCTTGAAAAAATCTATACTAAAGCTATCAACCCAAGTCAGGATTGTTGAAAGGAAAATAAGAAAACATTTTATCATGACAGTCACTCTTGTGTTTCGCATTAAAGCATGCATCCATCAGCACACCAGTATTTACTCTTTTAACACATAATAAGAGGAAAGAAAATGAATAAAAAATTATAACTTCAAATGTAAACAAAAAAATCCGCTTCATACTTGGCGGAGAACGTTAATGGCAGACTGATCGACGAAAGAGGTGCGGATAAAACTTAAATGCCATGTGCAAGAAGTACATGACATGTGACCTTTGCGTCACATGAATTGACCCCATTTTAATAATATGCGATTCAATGATACGGTAATTCGAAGAATAACCGGTTCATTCACTTTTCAACTTATTCACAGATTTCTCCTTTTCTCTTTATGACTTACTTCAGTTAAGGGGATGGGGCATTCCTTTAGGACACAACAGAAGAAAGTTTTGTGCTTCTGGCATTTTCTTATATCTCCCGGGAGGGTCAGATATCAATCGATATCTCTTCTTTTCTTTCAGAGGTGTCAGCTACGGTGGCTTAGGTGTCAATACGTGGAATTGTTCCTTTGCAGATTTAGGTTGAAGGAAATCCGCGACTCTTTTTATTCCTTTTCCATTTACAATACATTTGCCCTTTGCAGATTTTAAGATTTTACATTAATATTGTACATAAAATGGAAATCGACTGATTCCTTCGATCACTTTTTGATACTGTTACGAAATTTTCTTTACCGGGGTTCTTTTGGATAGTGGGAGTGATATGGTGTAAAGAACGCTCAATCAGTAGGCAGAAGTAGAATAAAAACAACGACGTTTATTTACACGAAGACACACAGGACAGCACAAAGCGACAACTATATACAGCACAGAAGACGATTATCTTCACCCGAGACGTGTAGCATACAACAGCACACACAGCAGCATACAACCAGAATCCACTGCAGACAGTAGCGCACAGCTCAGTTCAACACTAGCTTGCCTCAGTCGCTCCCGACTCCTCCGTCTTCTACTTCTCCGACTCTGGCTCGGATTACTGACTTTCTTTTCCGCTCCGTCTTCGGACTACTGGCTTCGTCGTCTCTCTACTCGGACTTCTGGCTTTTCCGCTCCGTCTTCGGACTACTCCGTCGTCTCCCCGACTACTGGCTTCGTCGTCTCTCTACTCGGACTTGACTCTCTGGCAGCCGCAGCCCCTTTTATAGGTCTCAGGAGGCGGGGCTAGAAGCCTCTCAACCAATCAGGAACGTTCGAGGCGTATCTCGGTTCCTACTGGACGGATCGGGAAAATTCTCGAAGTTTCGGGTATTATCTATTTTGGCTCCAAAGTCGCCAAATGGTCGCCAAGTTTGTCGCCAAGCTCTGGGACCTCCGACGCGCTAGTCCCATTCAGATGACTGTAAAACTTTCTTTCTATTGATGGAATAAACTGTGCTGGGAAGCCGAATTGCAGGTTTGTAACAATACATTCACCTAAGAATGATTGATCGTATATTAATTTTTAAACATTATGAATAAAATATTTTTGTTATTTTTTTAGTACCCAAGGTAAAAATATCAATAGAGAGGAAATTTGAGATTCATTTTACTTGAATTTGTAGTTACAGTTTTTGATAACTCTATCTCATTTCTGCTGTTTTGGATACCGAAGCATTTTCTAGTGTTTATCATTAGGTTGCATGGTACATTAACTTGAGAATGATCAATTTTATATTATAAAAAGTAAAAAGAAAATTTCTTTTTCCTTTAAAGTTGTTTATTTTCCACGTATCATATAAAAAAAGAGATCTTATATTCTTTTTTGTTAAATATATTTTGAAAAATGTTATCGTGTAAATATTTCTCATACAACATGCTTTTATGGATGTGATTTCATAGATCGCTGTTAAAGAAACCATTCATTTCTTCTACACAATTAGAAAGAATATACTCCTATTATAGGTTTTTTGTATTCTTAAAAAATATTTTGAAAAAATATAATTTTTAAAAAAATTAAAATGTTTGTTTTAAATTTAATTTTGAAGGATGGATGACATAATATATTTATACATTGCTCTGAAATGCGATTCTTCTAAAATAAAATTTCTTCATTTCCTACATTGTTTAACATTTGCTTCATTGCTTATTACTACTTTTAAGTGTCCCAAATCGGGCAAAGATATTGCTTCCCCTGTAGTGATTGGATTTTGAAGCGTTAGGAAATAAACGTTCATAGATGACGCTAGACAACTAGAGCGAGTGTAATTAAAAGAGTGAGGTCATTCGAGCGTTTGCTCTTGGAGAAGAAGGAGTTACTGAGCAGAGTAACTCGAACGAATCTGCAATAAATTTGTTGTTAAGTTTTCTATTTGCCTATTTATTCAAAGCACTCACGAACCAGCCACGACATCCCCCTTCTGCAGATTTACCACCCAGTAGGAATGCTAATTAATTCCCAGCCACCTGAAAGCAGTGTCAGGACACTGGTTACTTCTAGCGTCGAATTTTCCCTTTGTGAGAAGAATAGATCTTTCTTTTTATCAATTCCTGAAAAAAAATGAACTTGCCTTGTTGTTTCAAAACGCAGCAAATCTGTGTGGAATTGGTAATCGTTTTTCAGTTGTTTCATATAATACAGCATAAAACTTACGTAAAAAAAGACAAATGTTTGTAATTTTTGCTTTGATAAGGGCCCAGCTGTTACAAATTAAATGTGTTCGATAATTTGAAATTTTTTTAAATGCTTAAACTTATGAAAACGTTTTTTTTTTTTTTTTTTTACATTGAATTGTAAAATCATTTCTCGAAATTAGAGAGAAATATTTAATCCCTCAATATATATGTATAGGTATAATTTTTATATGAGTTGAATTTCTTTCTTATTCTGCTATTAAAATATTTGTATCGGTTTTGTGTGTGGGTGGGTGTGCATTTTTAAGAATAAGCAGAGCTGATTTGATTTCATAGAATCGAAAAAATAGTATTGTCAGAATATTTTATAACCATTAATAAATTATGGTGCATTTTTATTTATTTTTTATACCACATTTCTTCATAGTATTCACTAAAATGTTGCGAATACTATGTTTGCTTCTCGTAACCTGCAGAAAAATAAGAGTTTTATTAAAATTTTTGCTTTTATAGTCTTATTCTACTACACTATTCTGTAAGTTCACCATAGAAGAGCTTAAGGTTTGAACTTTTTTTACAATTTTTCTATAGATTAAATTTACTGCTGCATTGCCATTAAATGAATGTATATATTCTTTTGTGTTCATAAAAATAAAGAATAGATGTAGCAGTTGCATTACTCTTATCTTCTCTTTTGGATACTAGATGGCGATGCCTGATTAGGCCATCCCATAGTGCTTTGCGATTGTAATTCGAATGAGATATGATGCTGAAGTGTGAAGCCGCGCTCACGAATGTCTTGCCTTTGTGTTAGTGCATGTTTAAGTGTGTGAATGTGATTATTAAAGAAATGTTTCCAACAATATTCGTCCTGTTGCTTCCTGCACAGATCATAATAATCTACATACCACCACATTGGCGCCCAACGTAAAAGAATTTCTGATGAATGAAAATGAAGTCGTGCCGACGATCATAAAAATTTTTTCCCGCCACCACATTGGCCCCCAACGAAAAAGAATTTGTGAAGAAGAATAATTTCTAAGTTACTTCTGTTTTTATAGCCTATTTATCGTTGCTAATTTACATATTGAAATATCTGTATTGTTTTGTTATTTGATCTCAATCATTGAAAGTGCGTAATAATATATCTTTTAAATATTAAGGTATTCTATATAGAGAATTTCAAGCTGTTGTTGTATTTCTGTATTTTAATGAAGCACGAAGTAATTTATCGTACTTGATACATTTCTTGGTCCGTAAGTTTGCGAACCGAAACCAAAACTGTCTGTTCTCGTTTTCTGATGCCATTTTATGTGCCCTTGAGTGACGCGTCAAGTCTCATTAAGTATTCATAAACTTAGTCGTTCTCAAAGTGATTAATCTAAACAAGTATTGAATATGTTTTCTTTTTTCAGTTGTATGGTATTTTGGTAAACTGTTCTCATAGATTTATTATTTTTTTTTCAGAGTAACGATTCAGCATATACCATCTTTTAATCGTATAAAATGTGCAATTTTATTTCTGATTCTCAGAATTTATTTTTATGGTTAAGAATTCTTAAATCTAATTCTTTTTCAGTACTTACGCAAATTTAATAGCAATTATTTGCTATTTCTGCTTTTCTTTTATTAAATGTGTATATATATACTTGCAGTTAAAATTAACAATTGAAATAATTTGAATTTAATTTCTGTCTTTATGTGTTGCTTCATCTAAAATATAAAGTTTTTGAACGTAAATATTTTTTTTCCATTGCTGAAAATATATTTATCTCCTAACTGAATATTATAATTATTTTGCACTCTTAAAAAAATGGAGATTTCAATCATTTGTGTTCTACCTACTTTATTGATTTTTTTTGTACATTCAAAAGAGAGGGAAAGTGTGTAACTGATCCGTTATATTCAAGTTTTCTTCTTTAAATATCCAAAGGGAAATTATTAAAGGGAAAGGGAATCAGGGAAGGAATTATTAAAGGGAAAAAAGGGAAATATTAGGGGAAAATATCCAAAATCACACCACTTCGCCGGGACGGTATTCGTTGGTGTAGGGGGAGGATGTAGCAGTTGCATTACTCTTAACCAATAGACTTCCAGACAATTCAAATTCTGTCTCCTTACCGGGACGTCGTCGCAGCCAGAGGGGGAGGATGTAGCAGTTGCATTACTCTTATCTTCTCTTTTGGATACTAGATGGCGATGCCTGATTAGGCCATCCCATATGTCATCCCATAGTGCTTTGCGATTGTAATTAGAATGAGATGTGATGCTGAACTGTGAAGCCGAGCGCGTGAATGTCTTGCCTTTGTGTTAGTGTATGTTTAAGTGTGTGAATGTGATTATTAAAGAAATGTTTCCAACAACATTCGTCCTGTTGCTTCCTGCACAGATCATAATAATCTACATACCACCACAGAGATTGATTTGATTTTACAGTAAAAATAATTAAGTAAGAATCTTATATGATATATAACTGCATTAAAATTCAAATTATAACAAATGCTATTATACAATAAGCGACAAATTTAATAATATTATTGATATTACTACTTGGAATAAAGTTTTCAAGCAAATAAAAAAATGTCTAGTATCCATCCAAATGTCATTTAAACACATTTTTTAAAAATGCTTTATTAACTTTCTTTTTTGCAAAATATCATTTAGTCTTCAGCGATCTTGCATTTTAGCTTTATTTTTTTAACATTAAGTCAGCTAAATTATATTTTAAGGACATTTTGAATTTCAATCTACGATAATCACAATCAAGATTAGTGAATCAAATATATTCGCCAGAGTTTTCAAAAGAGATTCTTAAAAAATTATCAATTTAAAATTTGACGAACAATAAAATAAAATTATTCGGATTACAATATTTTATTTAAAATAAAAACTTGAAAAGATGTAAGAAACCAAAAACAAAATAATACTGCAAATATTAGAAAGAGTGATGTAGAAAAAGCATATTCAAGTCTCCACATGTGTTTAGTAATTGCCTATTTAAATGAAAGATATTGATCCTCTTTTTCAGATACTGTTTTTCCCCAGAGGTCGAGTCATAAAAGGTGGTACAGGGATGAGTAAATTCAGGAAGAGGGCGAATAAAGGACGAACCACCCAAGCACAAAACATCTGCTGAATTTCTGTAAACCTTTTACCCACTCTCCGATTTCAATCATTATGCATTTTGAACGTTGCTTTGTTTACACACTTCGAAAAAGAGAAGGGATATCTGGATGAAATTTCATTTGAAATAATATTTTCTAATTCTTCCACATTTTAAATCTTAATTCTTATAGAAAAATTGACATGTTTTGAAGAAAATTGATTTTAAAAAGCTTTTTCTTTTATGTCATTTAAAAAGGCATCAATTCTCCAAAAATGAAATTCATTTAATTTAAAAAGAAATTTCAGTCTTCACATATATTTCGATTTTTCCCCCTTCTTCTTTTTAGAAGCTCAATTCGCAATAAAAAATATTCAGAAAACTTGATATTTAGCTCAGTAATTATGTTTTAGGTATACAGCTTTTTAAATCGATACGAAATTGTCTCATTTTAAATCATTACGTTATAAACCATTTTCGTTATGAAATATTTTTAAGACATTTTTATCGACTATAAGTTTAGAATATATTTTTATCGGATATAAGCTTTGGATATAACATTTCAAAACATTTCATTTGCACAAAATAATTTCCAAATGTCTTATGAATCTAACTTATCATAAGGGAATTTCAAAGCCATTGTTTTGTTTTTAATCTCTCAAAATTTTTATTAATTAATAGGCAAAGTCCTCAAGCGACTTTCTTTTCATGCATTATTGAAAAAAAAAATTCATTTTTTTTCTTCATTTCAGATTTATTTTGAATTCTTTTATGAACTGTAACATTATATAGATGCTTTAATATTAATGGGGATTCCTTGTTAAAGGGTAAAATACACAAAGATAAGAGGAAACTTTTACAAATTACAATCTTTAAAACCTTTATAATTATAGTATTTCTATTAGCTAAATAATGTATTCATTTTACTGTTATTTTTTTAATTCTTAAAAGTATTTAGTATGGCGAGACACAAGCACCGCATTTTGCTATGTCCTACACGATACCGATTTATTAAACATTTTCTATAAAATGTGACTAAAAATTTTACAATAGACATTTAAAAGAAAAATGCAGCATTTATTTTAATATATAAGAATGTTAATTTGAAGGTACTTTAGTTTTGATAATAAATATTTTATAATTAATGGAGTTCTGAGATTTTTTTTATATACTTTATTGGAATTTTTATTAAAACATAAAATGCAATTTCAATAAAAATACTATGTTGACAATACAATCTAGAATATACATGACTGAGAATCGAAAGGCTAGTTCCTATGTTTTCAGAAATTTCTATTCGATTTATTTTTTAATCTTTAGTTTAGATTGATTGTGACATTACTGGTATTTTCTTGAAACATTTTTTGTGCAAATTTATGAGATTATATTTTCGAGTCTAATGATTTTATTTCTCTTCAACACCCCTCTAGGAAACTTTGTAAAATAGGAAAGAAAGCAGAAATTTTATGTTAAAATAATAATTTATTTAACTTCATTTCAATTAAAAATATTTTAAAGAAAATTAATTCATTGCAAGAGGAATAATTAAATGTTTTTAATGCGAACATTATAATTTTTCCCGTTAAATTGCGAAATAAACGAAATTTTAATAAATGAAGCATTTTTTCTTTACCACATTGCCAACCATAATATTAATGATATGCAAACAAAAGTATTGATATATATGTGATACTAGTTTTACTGTTATACATTAAAAAAAATATTTACATTTGGATGAATTTCTGTGCATCACTCAAGATGCTTTTAGAAATCCATGAAGAAATATTTATTATTGGCAATTTATTGAATATATCACTTTTATTTTTAAAAGAACTTGAAAATAAGTCATAAATCTGTTTAAAAAAAATTTAGCAATCATTCTCAGCAGCGGAATTCTCATACTAACCTGGCACAGAAAATTTAATTAAGAGGATATCAAAACGTTTTAATCAGGGAAAAATAGTAATTACGGTGTTTATATACATTTAAGGATATCACATATGAAATTTGTTTAGGGTATTGAATATCTCCAGAAAGTTATTTAAAAAATAAATAAATATTTTTCTGTGGAGACTTGAGGGCGAAAGAAATCTTGTTTTTGTACAATGAGATAAGCCGCATATTGCTTCCAGCAATGGTCACTGTCATGCGATAGGAACGGGAGAGCTCGGACTTGACTCTTTGTGAAATGGGGAGCTGTCTGCATGTGACCAATAGGTCCCGCCATAACTATTTGTGGGAGATCTGTTCCTGGAACATGCATCAGTGTGTAAGGAACGTTCCTTACCCATGATTGAATTCTTGTTCGAGAACTTCCATTGGACAGATCTATAGATTGTTACTTTCTATCATGATCCAAGACCTGTAATTAAATTTCACCAGTTAAGATCATGCCAAGGATTTGAATAATAGCCCTCTTTGAAAAGTATTGATCACTGGTATTTGTAACTTGATACTGATTACGCACGAACGAAACACAATCTACCACCAGAATAGTAGTTTTAGATGGAGAGCCTGGGCGGTCAGCCTGTAATCTCCGCTCCCTAAAAAGTGCTATTGAAGATACCTGTGCAAAACATAATATAACATAATAATGTAGTGCAGAGTGAATTAAGATTTTGAAACACAATCTAGAAATCGACTCTCTGTATGTCAACCTTTTTAAGTCCAATCATAGTCCATTTCTTTCTGCATTGATGTGGTTTGTTGCTTACTGTATTGTGATTGGTCAGAAAATTACGTGTTTATTTACATTATAGATGGAAGTCAAAGAGCGGGATTTGTATTATTAAATTATTGTTTATCCAGATAATTGTGAAATGAGACGAAAATGTTTTTTCCCTCATACTTTCAATCTTATAACAGGCATTTAAAAAATTATTTCCATGCTGTCTATGGCATTTTTAGAAATTTTAGCGAAGATAAACAGCAGTAAGATCAGAATAAATATTGAAAGCCATTGTATTCCTGGCTTTCAAGAAGGTTTTAAGAAAGCAATTACAATTATTATTTAAGTAATATTTAATACTGTACAGTAATTTAAAATTTTTCCATTAAATTTGTGCATGTCTTAAAGAGTTATTTAATTTATGAATTTCGTTACAAACAGTTCACTCTTTTTAATTCTGTTAACCTTCTTTTGACAAACACAATTTGTTTTATGCATTTTTGTTATTTTATCTGAATTAATATTCATATAATTCTTAGTATTTAAATTAGATATAATTAGCTAATAATTTGGTAGAAGTGAATTTTAGTGTGCACCCAGCTGCGCCAACAATGCCAAATCGCCAATAAAGATGGCGGACAAAATAAACAAATACTTCCGCGGAACAGTTACGGTTACCATTTCCCGCCATCTAATTATGACTTTTTACTGATAAGTATTTTTTTTTTTTTCATACTGCCCCGTGCCTTCTACAGATGCCTTCGTCATCTGTTGAAGGCACCGGGCAGAATTTTTTAACTTAAATAAAACATCCTACGGCTTCGCTAGCAGCGGGAGCGGGAACCTAGTAGCTTCGCTATCACATTGAACATAAGGACTGTGTGGATAACATGAACTGTACATAATCAATTGAAAAGAAAGAATGAAGGATGTTGTACTAACGGATTTCAGACGGAATTCTGTCCCGTGCCTTCGGCATCTGTAGAAGGCACCGGGCAGAATTTTTTAACTTAAAAGAAAACATCCTACGGCTTTGCTAGCAGTGGGAGCGGGAACCCAGTAGCTTCGCTAGCACATTGAACATAAAGACTGTGTAGATAACAGAAATAGTACATAACCAAGAGAAAAAAACGGAGAAATAAGCAATCGGAACATTCTCCATACAAAATTTCAAACAAACATACTTTTCCCACCTTCATCAACTTGTGGTGGTAACTTCATAAAAGTCAGATAACAACATCCGGACACGAGTGTACACCTTTGTCTAGTGGCTATGTTACTCGGCTATGAACCCTAACGTTGTGAGTTCGAACCTCAACATGCACATTGGTGACACTGGTTCTGAACAACAGCATCCTTCGTTCAGCTGTCGTGGCTACCTCAACTTGCACAAACTCGTAAAAAAATATATTCCACTCACCCTTCATCCATTCTGCCGGTTCGATATCAAACCATTCTCAATACAAAATTTCAAACAAGCATCCTTTCCTAACTTCATCGTTATATATATATATATATGCATATTTAACTCACCCTTCATCCATTCTACAGGTTCGGAATACTCCCGACATAACAAATTATGAAGGGAACCAACCGTCATAACACCAAAAGAATTACGAGAACTGCAAAGAATTCCATTGCAGCTGTCTTTTAAAGTGAGAATGCAGACGATTTTTTTTAAAGCGCATACTGACAATTAAAAATTGCAAAAGAATAAATATTTTCTGTTCGTATTCACATTAAAAAAAGAAAGAAAGAAGAAAATAACTTTTAATTATAAGTTTAACTTCCTTTAATAAATTTTAATTATAATAAAGAACAAAATTAAAATCTTTAATCGATATTTTTTTAATATTTTTAATTTAACATTTTTCATAATGTAATTGTAGTTTATGTACAACTCAACCATTGCAAAAAGTAGTAAACAAAACAGCAGTACGGTTGCTATAAGAGGCATCCGATGGGTTGCACTATTGGCGACAAACAGCTGATGCACACTAATCTTCACTTAGGCCAATAATTTTAATTAGTGCTAAGAAACAGAATTATTGAATTTTTTAAGAGTTTATCGAATTATATTTTAAGGATTTTTAGTTTTAAAATTCTTAAAACAGAAAAAGAAATTGAACATACAAAAAGAGAAAATAATTGCTGTAATTTCTAAATATTCATAATTCTCTTGAAATATGTATTGGACAGTAGAATATGGATATAGTAGTTCTTGTTTCATACCAATCTTTAAAAGAATTAACTAAAATTTGTAGAAACATCCTGCACTGTTTATTACTTTTAAAGTTTACTTTTTATTACTTTTGAAGTTTGCTTCATGATACTGTTAGTGTGTATATAGAATTATTAGTAAAATAGATTTTTTTTAAATAGATCTTTTTTCATGAAATTCAGTTGACAATGCATCCAGATATTGAGCGTTTAGCTTTTTTCTCAGTGCTTTGAAATTTTAAAAAAATCTTATATTAGAAACAATCATTGAATATTATATTTCTTTTTAGTATTTTTATATTGTTATATTTTATTATTAATAGTGTTATTGAAAAATGTTGGTTATATTAAATATAGCACCTTTATAAACTATCTTGCTAAATAATCACTTGAACAAATATCAAAAAAGAAATTGCATACTATACATAAAAGAAAATTGCTGCATTCAGAGATATTTGAAAATAACATCACAGTATTTATGATTTGTGTAGAATAGTACTTGTGATATTAAATCAGAACAGAAATAAACTTTCCACTTTCTTTTTGTTTCTTATATTAATTCCTTTAAGTAGATTAAGAAAATTAATGTATAGGATTACATTTTTAACATTTCAAACGAATGGTTTGTACTATAATAATTCTTAGTATTTTAGGTAGGTTTCCTATTCTTAAAGAAAGAATAGGAAACTTATCAATAAAAGATATTGACTTATTCTCTGTTTAATTTTAAAATATTATAGAATTCATTTCGAGTCATTTCTTATTTGTGACTAAATTGGCTAATGATCTATGTTGCCTTGAAACGACTATTTCATATTGAATAGAACGTCTATACTTATATTCATTTTATAAATAATAAATATGTGTATGTGCAAAAATATTTGTATTATAAGTTATACTTATGAATTAAAGTGGCCTTTTCAAATATCCAGAAAAAATTCTGGTAAATTTTAAACAAATCTTTTCAAGTGAATTACTGATAGAAATTCTTCGCCATTTTACATTGGTATTGTTTTAAACAAAATCATTGGTCCTTCAAATAGAAATAAAGTTCTTCCTTTAGTCAATAGCTTATTTATTAAAATAATTTTTAATAAAATTATAAATATATAATAATTTTTCCTTATATAAAAGAGGAGATTGTAATTTAGATAACATTGTCGTTTCTCAAAAGAATTGGTGATATTCCTTAAGTCGTATATTATAGTATTATAAAACTATTGTATATTAATAATATAGTTTTATTAATTAAATTACAAGTTGTTCAGTGTTATTTTTAAGTGTTTCTGTAACTAACTGAAATGAATGAAAAATGTTGTATTATAAAAGAATTTAAATAAACATTTCATTTATTAGTTATTTTCAAACATGATTCCATTGCTTGAAATTTGATTTAAAAAAATTACACTTCTTAAATTATTGTACACCTTAAAAAGTTGCCTCCCCCCACTATGTAGTATATTTAAGTTTTCATTTTGCAAGGAATTTCTCACATATTGTTTCACTGAAATTCCTTTTTCATGTTTGATAATAATTATAAATCTCAAGATCATCTAAACAATATGCATGTTAAAAATTAACTTTTTTCATCATATATTTGAATAATAATATTAAAAAAGAATTTGTGTCCTCTTTATTGAATAAAAACATTTGTAGACATTTGAAAAGGAAGAAGAGAAAGGAATAGCATTTGAAACCATCATAATGTGCATTCATTTTATTTTATGTATTATTTTATTTTATTTAATTTTAACCAATGAATTTTAAAATGCATAAAGCATTATTTTGTAATAGTGAGTTTTGAAATGTGAGAAAATCTTATATAGACATTTTTTAGAAAAATATAAAAATTAATATAAATTAGCTATTTGCAGAGAAGTGTAAATAATGAAAAAAAGTATGCCTAATGATTTAGTGGATTAAGGCACGTTTACTTTCTTTAGAAATACTATATAAAATCATACAACAGAATTTATAAAAACAAAAATAGCTAAATAAAAAACAAGCTTCGATGAAATAATAAGATTAGATAAATTTTGTTTCTACTAGCTGGAATTAAGGGTTGCAATAAAGTAAATATTTTGTGAAACTGTCTTAATGAGTTTCTTAACTAAATAATTTTACATTACTAATCATTTACGATATGAAATTTACACATATCATTCTGAGGTCTATTTCTTGTTAACTGTATATTTCTGCTATTTATTATTCATTATTAATTATTTCTTAAAGCAACTGGTAAAGAATCATAACTATTTTCAATATATTCAGTTTGCATCTTGGCTGTCTATGTTTTCATTTAAATATGCTTACTTTTTATGTTCTCTATGTACACAATTCTTCACTGACATTTATTTAAACAAAATCTGGAAGATGAAAAGCATACCTTAGTGACAGAGTTTGAATTTGGTTTTGAAACAGTTGTAGAATGATTCAAATCTCAAAATGACAAGAATAAGTATTAAAAGAAAGAAAAAACTAGAAAAGCTTATTATTCTAGATTTTTTTTTTTTTTTTAAATACACACACACACACATATATATATCAAAGAAATAGACCATAATTTTTTTCAAAATTTTGCTCATTTATTTATGCATTTCTTTTTTATTACTACTCACTCTAGATTAATGATTTAGAAAGAAGTATGAGAGAAAAAATACTCCTGTGATGCAAATGTAAAAAAACCAGAACAACTTACTAATATTGTTTCCAAAGGGACCTCAAACTTCTTATAGTCGATCCTACCTATTACCACAACCTTAATTTGCAGTTTGATCAAAGAAAATAAGCTGATGCTTCCATTTTTATGGTTATTATTTTTTAACAATAGCCCTTATACACGTCTATATAACTCTCAACAATGATAACTGGAATATCTTAGGACCTTCCTTTCATGGCAATGTCATAAAAAGTAATAAAATATTTTTTAAAAAAAAGTTTATCAACACTTTTTTGAAATACTAGTCAAAAGCAATCAACATCATCTTCTTTTCTTTTGCTTGTTCAAATTAATGAATCTTGTGAATGAATCAAATGAATGAAATCCACACCTTTTGAATCATATAAACAATCAGTGAAAATATAATTATTTTTATTATTTTCAGTTTTCCAAATCATACAAATATTAATTATTATCATCTAAATATTAGAATGACTCATTTTCACAATAAGTAATAATAAAGTTGAATTATAAAGAAATGAAATATACTAACCATCAGTGTAGACTAATTTTAAAACATTTCGATTTGTTCCCCTTTAAATATGATTAATATTAATTAGTTTTATCTAATATGTATAGAGATAGAGAAAGAATACTTTCGTGGTTACTACAATTGGTTCGCTAAAATGAATGATTGCTAGAAGTTTCGATAAGATATTTTATATAATATGTCCATGTATACCTTAGCCAAATAATATACCAATATTATAATGTAGTATACCATACATGCCAAATCTTTCTATATTGATCATTAACAATGGTGAAAAAAACTGCGATAAAATATTAATAACAATAATGAAAATGATTTAACAACAACATAAAGTATATTGAAAAGATAATTTTAAAGAATTTTATTATGATATAAAAATTCTTTTTGTCCTGTAGTATTTTCGTAAATTATTTCAGAAAAACTCAAAAATTTTGTTTAAATTAAAATTTCTAAGGATGAGAAAGCGCTCCTAGGGTTTCACTTCTTTAAAATACTTGTCCAAGTTAAGTAGCTCTTGGTGAAATGGTCTGGCCTATAGAGTAACAACACATCACATTCCTATTTGTGATTATATATAAATAGAGAGAGATTAATAGATACAGGTTTATTTGATAGATAAAATGAGTTGCTTTCTCTTCCATACCAGACCCAGGAGGTGGAAAGCTCTGGTTCGATTTTTTTTCTTTCTGATGAACTGTCAAAATTAAATTTGAAAATTCATCTGTCTCCAATGAATCTAACCAATGAAAGGTGTCTCCAATTAGAAATCTAACCAGGCCTAGTCCCCATCATTTGCACAGATATGCAAATGTTATAACATAAACATAAATTCAAATTATGTTAGCACTCAAAGGTTTCTGTAATAGTTTCAAAGATGAGTTCTCTGAAGTTAGTAGCATCCAAGTTTTCATCGACTTGTAAATTATGGTATTTTTGATATTCAAAAAAACAAATGAAGACTCCGCAGTTGTAGCTATCTTTTTGAATCATATGACATGGAGTAATCAATTTCCAGTGCTCCTTTGGGTTCAGTAGTTTTTTAATTAATGCACTCCATTCACGAATTAATATGCAGACATCTTTATTTACATTTGGACCTAATGTATCATATAATTCAAGTATTTTTTTTTTATATTAGCTATTAAAAGAATCCAATGATTATTTAAATTCGCCGGAATTAATAAAAAGTTTATTTTCTGTATATCCTGAATCACTGGAAAGGTCAAGATATCTTTTTTATGGAAGAGTAAAGTTGAATGAATTGAGTCTATTGCTTTACACGATTCTGAATCTTTAGTTAATTTGAAAAAAAAAAGAAAAAGAAAAAGGCATCAATGATTCCATCATATAACCATCCTATCTTTAAAGATCGAGAGAGAGAGTGATTGCAAATATTTTTTCTTCGTCTGTTACACTTAAGTCAAACGATTTCAACATATAAATGGAAATGCTTACATTTATTTTAATAATTGTTTTACATGAGTTCTTCGTAATTTTGTTTAGTTTTAAAAAAACATTATTAGTTTTTTTGCTTGACCCTTAGTTTTTTGCTTTTTTTAACCCGTTTTTTTTTTTTATTGAAACATCACCCATTAAAGAATTAGAATAAGTATCACTATCTTCTTACAAAATTGGTTAATTCTTACTACTAATTGGAAAATTTTCTACAGAATTAGACATTTCATTTCCAGTTTTATTTCCCCTACTGCCTTCATTCGATATTCGTTTTTTCTTATCGCTAATGATCAAATCATTGGTATTTTTCCTTTTTTTAAAGTTTTAAGTTAGGGTTTTTTTTTTTTTTTTTTTTTTGCTTTTTGTGATCTAGTTTTTATTTCTCTTTTGAGAAGTTCTGTAAAATTTCATCTGGGTCGTCATTTTCTTATTCGATGGCACTGAATAATGAGGCACTAGAGAGCATTTCTTGAGGCTGCTTTTTATTTTTGCGGCTCAACGGCATCTTTCTACTAAAAATTTCAATTTAGATTTAAGATTTTAAAGCATTAGTTCTTGAACATCTGGATTTTCTATTAATTTGGTTAATTCAGAACAAAAGTTTTGATATTGAATAATTTGTCTTTCTGTAGATTTTATATTTATTTCTTTTGCAGAAATGGTCATATTATCTTCATTGATATTTCTTTCTTCTATTGAAAAAACATATGATTTTAAAATGGATTTATTTGTAAAAAAAGGTGGAATGAATTTCGTGGATATGTTTGCACAAATTATCATCTGGGCAAGAACATTTATAAAGATGGCCACATAATGAGTCGCATGCCATATTCGTAAATTTCTCCAAACAATGCTCTGGCATTGGGCAATTTTCATGAATTTTTACCACTTTATATTCTTTGTTTTTATCTTCATTTGCTGACATATTCCAAGTATTTTCTGAATCTTTATAGACGTCTTCTGTATTAATTCTGATTACTTTTTTGTGATTTACTTCAATCCTTGTGGATGACTAAGTTTTGAATGGAAAATCCATATATAATTTGTAGGCATGTGTCAGATGTCTATCTTTCTCCATCTGCATTAATGTGTTAACTAAATTATCTATTCGTCCATTAAATTTTCTTTTGAAATAAACTGTTCCAAGCAATAAAGGAATTAAATGACAAATAGAACGCTCATGATCTTTGATAACTTCTTTTCAACTGTTTTAGATACCTATAAATCGTGTAGAATTTTCACTTTCTCTAGAAAATAATGTACAGCAAAAAAAAAAAAAAAACGAGTCTTGTGTTTTTGAATAAATCAACCAGCTCCGAAGCTGCATTTCATCATTTGGCCCTTTTTTTAAAAAAGTAGTAAGTAATGGCAAATGATCTGCCTTCAGCATTCTTAGCAAAAACTCTTTTGTGATTGTACAGGTCTGTTTTTAACACAAAACATTTTAAAGTGATCAATTATAATGCTTGTTCACAAACCTGAATCACTTATATAAACTTTATCAAATGTGTTATTGACATCTTCGTTTTTTATGATTCAATCATATTTGTATAAATATAGGGTTCTTCAAAGAGTTTCACCGTTTCTACACTTTCATTGCAAAATTGTGTAATTTGCAGAGGCGGCGGTAGCAGGGGGGCAATTGCCCCCCTGTCTGCAGCCTCTTGCCCCTCCGTCGGCGAGAAATTCAGAGTTTCGTCAGCAAAAGTGTTCACCATTTCATAATAGTTGTAGAGAGTTGAGCATTATCGAATATGATTATTTAAAATCTACCTTAAAGTTAATATATTGTAAACAATCGAAATATCCAAGTAATTGTTAAAGTGTTTTGGCTATATTTGGCAAAATCGATTGGGGGTAGGTCAATAATCGATAGGGCGGTAGGTGGGGCATTTGGGAGAAAATTTTTGATAGACCAAACTAAGAACTGAATGCAATGGATGTCGAAGACGTTAAATTCGCAGATTTTCAGACGTCTGATTCAAATGTCTTTCATTAAGTTTATAATTTGTACTACTTTTGGCAATATAACCGACAAGGTAACAAGTGAATAAGATATTGACAAGGTGATATTCTCATTTTCCTAGCAATTTTTGGTCGGTCGACTAAACTCAATGCGGCGAGTGCCGAAGATGTTAAATCTGGAGATTTTCAGACATTTGATTGAAATGTCATCCACTTAGCTTATAATTTGCATTAGATTTGGCAATATATCCGACAAGTGAATAAGATACAGCATTCTGCCGATAACTTTTGTGCGGTCCGCTATGAACTAAATATGATGAATGTCGAAGAATATATCCACAGATTTTCAGACATTTGATTCAAATGTCGTTCATCAAACTTTTAATTTGCTCTACTTTTGGCAATATAACCGACAAGATGACATGTGTATAAAACATAAGACATGTCGCATTTTGTCAAAAAATTTTCATCGGTTGACTAAGAATTCAATGCGAAGGGATGTCAACGAGTTCAAATTCTCAGTCATTTTATTTAAATCTCATAATTTTCATTCAGCATATAATTTATACTATGCTTAGCTGAATAGTCAATAATCTGACAAATGAACAAGAGTCACATTTTTTACGACTAATCTTTATCCTTCGGCTAAGATTTTATCATAGATTATGAAAAAAAAAAAAAATTGTTTTCATCGGGCACTTCGATTACCTGGCAGTTTAATTATTAGAGAAATTGAAGCTTTTATATTGTTCATGAATAGGACGATAGAGTTGCTTTCCATAATTCATCATTCAAATCCAAGTTCTAAAATTTAATCATCTTATTCATATAATTGTTACTTCCTCGGTAACGAATTGATAAATTTATTTTATTCATTTCACTATAAGAATCGCCTGACTAAAATCTAGTTAATGGTTAAACTAAATAAAAAAAAAACTGCTTTCTTTTGACACTCTTGTGAGTATGCATGCTAAGAAGAGTTATTTTGCTGCAACCAAATTATTTGAATTCATTATAAATCACTGGAGTAAGTAAATTGTATAATTGTAAATTAAATCCATTTAACAATAAAATATCTGTTTTCTTTTGCAATCTAATTTATCATTCTACAATTATTACACTAAAGAAATATTATCGATTGCAGTTGACGACAAAAAAAAATTGGTATGGTAGCTTTTTAGCTACACTAAAAAAGATATCCAAGCATGCACTAATTTTTTTAAAATAAATTACTACCTAAATGCTTAAGACTGCATTCAATATTATGACTATGTAATTGGAGAACGTATCGTTTATTTATATAAATATATTCTTTTAATTACTATTCGCGGCAAACAGTATATAATTTCAGATGCTCCTAAATTTTTAATAGACTTTGAATAGAGAGGTCTTGATTAAGAGATGATTAAAATAGTTATTCTTAGAATATTCATAAATAACACATTAACCCCTTGATATACGAATTTATTTAATTTCCTAATTAATGGCAGATCTTATTTGGGACAACTATCGTTATCTTAATCCCCAGAAAAATATACGGGCACTTGAGGTAATTGTGCGTTTTCAAGGGATTTTAGCGTTTTAAGTTACTTAATACTTTTACTTAATTGCAGATTTAAAATTAAATTATTCCATACGCTAATTAGACTCGCCATTGTATATGAAGGTGTTATAAAAAACCCTATGCATGCAACTGACGGGATAAGACTCACCTTTTGATAGGAATATTAGCTTGTAATAACTTCGAATTAAGAAAGTACTTAATAGTACATAGAACAGACAGAAAGAGCATAAATAAAAATGAAGATAGGTGAATTCATGTTCAAGATCTAATTTTTTTTTCAAATAAAATGTATTGGTTTTTGTAAGCTTAAATATACATAGAAAAATAAATACATGGGGGATCTAACGTTTAAGCAGTCTATTATTCATAAGAATATTTTTCATATCTTACATAAAATAGTAAGTTTGTACTTATATTTACAAAATATTTTCTCCGGCCTTCGTAAAAAATAATATATTGTATCTTTTCTGCATTCTATATTGTTGGTGTCCGAACTATAGTAAATCTTGTTGAGTACGCGCACTTATTTTCCTCAGATTCGAAACACATCTTAATTCTTGCTGGTTGTTGCAATCCTCATTTAACAAATATTTTAGATAGGGGACTAAGCAAAAAAATCGGTTTTTGGAGAAAACATCGAATATTTTTTATTCATTATTCTGGATTTCTAAAACAGTTACTTTTATAAAACCTTTTGTATCAACATTCATTTTATATAGCTTCTGATATAAAATAGTAAGAATATGCATTTGTCCATTTAGCATGACACGTCATTCTGGTACAATCTGTGTTTCTATCTATATATTACAATCTAGAATGGAATATGACTATATTTTTTTAAAAATTAGATTGCAGAGAAATTAAATCTCAAGAGTCTGAGAAGCAACTGAGATTTCAAGAAACTGAGAACCTGTTTTCTAACAAATATCTTTATAAAGTTTTAACACTGAAAAAAAAGGATCAGCATTTGAATAAAAAAGAATGAAATAATACTTGATTTTCTTTAACAAAATATAAAATTAATTATTATGATTTATTTTAAAGCCAAATTAGAGATATTGTGCTTCCCCCCCCCCCCCCCGTCGGCAAATGTCTACCGCCGCCTCTGGTAATTTGTGCGGAATGTTCTTCGCCAGTTGAAGTTTGAATTGTAACTTCTGAAGTCGAAGCAATTTCACAACCAGTATTACTTTGTAGACGAGAAAACAGATATACTCATGACTTTTTGAAATTTTGCAGAAAAGAAAAAAAGAAGAAAAGCTAATTTTATTTTTGGAAACTGAGTCTTGACACCCAGAGGGATACTTCCTTAGCATGGACATGACTACATCTAACAATATAAAACATTTTATAATATGAATTATCAAAGTAATATATGCGATATAACCTAGTAGGTGAGGTAAATGACCGTACTTTATAATATGTAGCACACTTGCACTAAACTGTCATATATATATGTAAACTTCGCACATTTCAAAATCCGTCGATTGTTCCAGTTTAATTTCTACCTCTTCTTTCCATCCCGCTATTACCGCTCATAACATTATTTTAGCTCTTGATCATGTTGGTCCCCGGTCTATAGCATTCTTGCGCAACGCTCACTAAACTTCAGATTAGAAACAAAATCGAAGAATTTTCCAAAAAATTCTAAATGTATCCGTATATACAAATGTAGCAAGATCTTCATTATTTTGTTAAACAGACTACAAAATAATAATTTCGTTGCTTTCATTTCACCCATTCGTCACAGTTTAAATATTAGAAGTTTTTATTTTAGAGGAAGGGGCGCTTTGAGAATTTTAAGAGGGACGATTTTGGGCCCCTGCTTTCCTTGGAGGGGAGATCAATGTGAAAAGCGGCTACAGCATCGTAGGAGGTCTGTTTTATCTCTGAGGGTAGTGGCTTTTTCTCAGCCAACTCCCCTGTATCTTAAGGCGGAAGGGGTCGGGGAAGCACTCACATAATAGGTTTGCGCAATTATTGTTTCCAAAGGGTTTTGGTGTCTATATTCCTGTATTGTTAGCTCAAAATAGGGAAGAATTTATGGCTATTTACTAAAAGAAATGTTTTCACCTGCTTTCTTAACGATGAATGATATGTAAGAATACCGACACGTTCTTTATTTTTCCGATAAATGCCTGACACTCTTTTCAGGCTATGTAAGGATATAATAGCAAACTATTGGATTATCACTGCAGGAAATTACAAAGCAGTTTTCTTATGACATGTATTGTGAATCTTGTTATTGCGGAAGGAAGTCATCGTCTTTTTCTGTAAAAGGGCTATCCGAAGTTTTGATGCTCAGTAGAAACTATCGGTTTCAAATAACATAGAAAAACCCGAAAAACTTCAAAATGCCGCGTTTATGTATATATAGAGAGAGACTAATTAGTAATAAATACCAAGTTAAAAGGGAAAAAAATAGAATCAAAATTAAACCAAATAAATATATTTTTTGGTTTTTGTTTGATTAATAATTTTTTTAGTTTCGTTTTCGAAATAATTTAAATTTAATTTCATAATGCTTATATTTTTGATTATATATATAATGATTACATATAAAAAAATTCTAAATTCATTATTCAAGTGCTATTCTGAAAATTTTTATTTAGTCGTGAATTGTTACTTTATATTTTACGTATTTTGAATCTATTTTTGAAGTTATCGAAGTAATTTTTGCATTATGAACAAAAGAAAGCATGAAGTCACTCAAGAAGATATTAAAGCAATTTTGCTTGCTTCTAATGAAAGTGATGATAATTTGTCAAGAGAAATCGATGATTGACCAAAACAAAGATAATTTAGCTTATCTTCCATGCATCTCAATAAAGAATATGAATTGAAACGATCGAAAATTATTTTGGAAAAAATTGGATTATACTAGATTGGAATACAATTTTAGAAATTTAATATGAAACTTTAGCCCAAAAACTTATCGTAATAATATTATAGAAAACCTCAGATAACCTTTTCAGAAATTCGATATGCAAAAATCAAAAAGCATAACGATTCATACTAAAAAAGTAATGCTTATGACGAACTACAGTAAATTTTTAGGTTGAAAGCTTGCAAGATGCATTTTAAAAATATATTTCTATTCCGAATCTTATTTAGCACACTTTTCTATTTCAGCATTAAATGAAGATTTAAAAATTTGTTATTTCGTCTATCGAATTGTTTTGATAGAAATAAAATTTTAAAAGCATAATATAATCTCTTGGTTTGACAAAATTTTAAAAGTTATAAAATAAGAAGATTAAGTAGATTAGTAAATCTACTTAATCTTCTAGTAGATTTAATCTATTAGAAGATTAGTAATCTACTTAATGATTAAGTAGATTAAGAGATTAGTAAAAATAAGTAGCAGGTTAAAGATGTTTTTGGAATATATATTTGTCTCAAATTCCTTTCAAATGATTTAATTCAAAATAAGAATAAATAACCTTTTAGAAATATAATGTGCAAACTTCTTTAAAAATTCAATTAAAATTCTAAGGGAAAAAAAAAAAAACTCTTAGTATTGCTTCAGAAAATTCCAAATCGTGTTTTATAACGAAAAATTCAACACTAAAAAATCAATAAACATAATGATTTATTCTGAAGATGCAATACTGAAGATAATTAGAGTAAAATTTTAAGCCGAATATCGTAAGAAATATTATTTTCGAAATGAAAGAAATGTTTCAAAAAGTTATTTTTTATTGGTTGCTTAGTAGGTTCCGTTATTTCAGTATGAAATGCAGATTTAAAACATTATCATCACTATTATTTAATCGCATTTAACAAATAACAAAATTCTTAAATGATCTTTTATTTAAATTTGGCAAAATAATTTTTATTAATAATTTAAAAGCTTAGTGAAAATTAGATGAAAAATAATGTTTTTAAAATGGGTATTAATGTCAGTTTTCATTTCCACGCATTAAAACCAAACAAAAATGTTTCAAAGCATCAAATGAAACTTTTCTTTAAACATTTATTCACTAAGTTATAATGTAAAATTTGTTGTGCAGAAAGAAATAAAAAATGCCCCAAAAAATCAATGAGTGAAATGTTTCATGCTAAAAAATTTAAATACGCTTGAATAAAACTCTTAGGCCGAAAGAAAATGCAAGCTCGTTGTTGAAAACCGCAAGGCAATTTATAGCTCAAAGTAGATTTATTATTTCGAATGACGAGTTTCTTCTATATAAAATCAGTCTAATTATGTACAATTGAATATTCGAAATACGAAAATTACTGTACAAAAGTAGCCCAATGAATAGTTATAACTTTCGAGTATACTCACTAATAAAGGCATCACCTCCCACCCCAAATAAAATCATGGGCACTGGACAATACCGTCAATGCCACAACTGCACAGATTTTTATTTTTAAACAATGGCATATGTGCTTTGTGCTTCACAGTACGGTGAAAAAAACCAAATATGTATTGCGAATGCCCTTTTTTAACCCAATTGAAATCAAAATTTAACGCAGAATGCATTTTTAATATCACGATCATATGTTAAATTTCATTTATCTAAGTCGTTGATTTTTTATAAAATCGTGTACGGACCAACTGATATTCAACTCTTTGACAGATTTAATTCAAAATTTGATAAGCATCTAATTTAAATGTCAAATTTTTATACCGATTTTATTCATATAGCTATTTACTGTCTATCATATTCATTTGTATTCGAATAGCCAAATAGACAGACTTAACATCAATGGATTGCATTCATCAATGGATTTGATAGAAATCTTCAAATTTGTTGAAAGAACATGCAACCAAATTTCAATTTGTCTTGCTAAAGACGCTTTTGAGTTATTGTGTTCACAGATTTATGAACAGACATAGTACCCAAATTGTGCTTTATGGACTCAGGAAATTAATTAAAACTAAGATATTGAGATTAGTTAAAATGTCGAGTTGGATTTTTGACGATTACAATACTTTCTCATTGCATACTTCATAATACTAGTAAATAAAAATAGGTTTGACTTCATAAATTACTTAATTCTTTTATGAATTATAATAAATTTTATTATAAACAGATAATTATTATGGGAAATTTTTATATCCTTTTTGAACTTTGAACTGAAATAAACAATGTCAGCTTTCAATAACTCGAATGGCATATTCTATAAGCTAGCATATTTTCTGATAAAGAAATATTAATTTGAAATAATAAACATAATTAAATTCAATTTTAGAGGGAGGTACAAAAGTGCATAATAAGTCGCAATAAATTTATACTTTTAATATAATACTAAAAAGAAAATCTGCAAATAAAATTTAACAAACATAGAAACAGATATCGAAAGACATAAAAATATCAAAATGTCACTTTTCTTATTTTAAACTGCGAAAATTTGTCTGTATTTCTTTGATAATATCAGTTTGAATAAATAACGGAGACAACTGAATCATACTATTCCACAAACAATTCTCAACTATTTCAGAGAAAAAAAAAAAAAAACGGTCTCTTTCAACTTGCATTACAGATTCGGTATGGATCTCCGTTAGATTTCAATCCGGAAGAAAATTAAATAAAAAAAAAATGAAAGAATCTTTACTTAAATATTCAATCACCACTTATAACCTATTGAATTTACAATGTTTCTATTAATTTAGAAAAAAAATATGAATATTATTTTTATCAATTTACGTGATCTGAATTTTTTAAAATGGAAAAAACAAGTTCGGCAATGACATTTTCGATGGAAAGGTGGGTGGGTGGGTGAATCCCCTCATTATTGGCATCTTTGATTCAAGCAGAAAAGAAGAATCACACTATAGCATCAGAATTCGACGTTTGAGGTAAATATTATTCAAAATTAATCCTTTTCATTAAATAAACAAAAGACAAACAGATATTCTTTTAGCTTAAAAGAAACTATCCGCTTTCGGTGACCAGTTGTTCACCTTTCATATTAAAAGTAATAATTTAGCCCTACAACCACATAAACAGATAATCAGCTGAGAAAGACGAAATTTTAGTAACAATTTTACCTTGCGGTACCTAATCCGTAGAAAATAAAAGATAAGAAAATTAATAAAGAAAGTAACAGGAAAGCCATATTAGGGAATTAAATTGGAGTAGTAACAGGAAAGGGAGAGGAATTAAATTGGAGTAGATGACCATGAAATTGAGTTAGGATTTCAGGATTACTTTTATACTATATAAAGTAGAATAATCATTTAAGTTCTTCTACATGGAAAGCAAAGGGGGAAACATGTATCAGTAAGCCGTATTTATATTTTTATCTTTCGAAAGCTATACATTCTCATTGTAAATCCTATGAAATAATAAAAATTTTAAAAAAAACAGTAGTACAGATCTTTTGAGTCCCAATTTCCAGAATGCATTAAAAATAGTTTCATATTAAAATACATATTTAATAACTTTAAAAAATAGAATTAAATGAACTTCTTATAGTAGGCATTTCAGTTGTGTGTTTCTCATAATTTTTGCTAAGTTAAATATTAAAGCGAAATACTGATTAGTAATTTTACAAAATCATATTAATTTTATTATTAATAATTATCTAGAATAATTAATATTCATTAACTAATAAATATGAATAATTATTTCATATTCAAATTCGTTTTTTTTAGTACTCAATGTTAAAATGCATTTATAATCATCTCAGAATTAAGGCATTTATTCTATTTTTTGAAAATATCAATTTATATATGGAATAAAAATACATTTAAAATCCATATAATACAAATTAAATAATCTCAATTTAAAAACAGAAATTTTTTTAAAAAAAGTTTAAAAATTTGCAGGTGTAGCTCAAAATATTTACATAATGGCATTTTTTGAATTAGTTTTAAAGAATGAAATAATAGCATTTCAATTTTCTATTGTAAATATATCAAAACTGAATATACACATAAAAATATTAATAATTACGCTACTACTTAAAATTTTTGAGAAGAGTTATTTGGGAAGGGGAATCCCAGATCTTAATACAATATGAAAATCAATATTACACTAAGATACCTGTGCATAATTTATTAGCATATCCATTTAAGAAGATCTATCACAGCTGTGAAGCATGCAAATAACTGCTAACACAGATGAACAGATCATCTAGTTTGCCATGGCTGCCAGCTGGATTTTCTTCCTTAGCAAATCTTTCACTTTCTTATCCAATACTTTCAAGTTGAATATTATCAAACATCAATACTGCAAAATTGTATCAATTTTTGAACATGAGATATTTAGAAAACAGAGATATAATCACTGAAAAAACACAGACAAAATTATATTATAGAAACCAAATGAAAAATAAATAAGTGGCTCAAAATCTAGTATTGTAGCTTAAAATTTAAAGACAGAAGATGACTTTTTTATAAAATCATTGACAATCAGGTAACTATTATATATTATATTTTGTTGAATTAGAAAGAAATTTGCATAATAACAAATAAATTTGTTATGAATGATTGGAGGTAAACAAAACTAAATATTAATCTTTAGATTGAATAATATTATATATAAATAAAGCTACAGGGCAATGAAAAGTACATAAATGCTGTTAAAGTAAATGCAAACATAACATCACAACTTAACAATAAAAGAAATTTTTTTAAATTAAAATTATTATAAAATGATCTGATTACAATGCATCAGACTCGATGAAACAAGAAGAAATAATGCATCATAAAAATTATCATAAATAAAACAGCTAAAAATAAAATGGAAAACTAAATTATAAATATTGCTTTTTATTTCTCGCAATGCTATGCAAAAATAAAATTAGAATTCATTGAAAAGTAAGACATAATTATTGTTAAAATTAATCTAAAAACAGAAGAGATTCATATAAAATTTGAGTCAGAGCTATTTTAAAGACTCAAAGGTAACTCAATTAGCCAATTCAGTTATTGTTTTGACTGATTCTAAAATCTCTTTTTTGAACTTGTGTAAAATAAGTAGGTATGAAGTAGATGCTTCCTATAATGCATACTGTGAGTTTCTAGCATGTTTCTTTGAACCCGTATGATATAATAATCATCATAGAAAAACTTTCAAGATTAGATTGGCTATTAAAAATCATACTAACCATGTAAAACTACACACAAAAAATAACTGTAAAATTACATTTAAATCTGAATCTTATTTACCAAATATATGTGATAAATATGTTAAAATAGTCTTTGACATACATTTATTGTCAATCTTTCTTCCTGTGAACCATTTCAAATTTTAATATTAAAATCTTCAAGATCTGTATTCACATTTTTATTATAAGAAAAATAACTATATATGTTATAAACAGCCTTTAAACAACTTTTATATTTATTATTCATAAAAAATAAAAGATGCCTTTTTAAAAATAAATCCAAAATAATGGTATAATAAAATAAAATATAATTATAGTGTAGAATTGCATAATATATAAAAAATATTAATTAATTTACAAATTATTGAATAAACTACATATATAAATTAAGTATTTAGATATTAACTGCATGTTGTTGATGAATAGAGTCAAGATTTAATTATGAAAGAATTTATGAGCAATGATCCTTGGCAATTAATTGTTAGCATGAGGTTAATATACAACTGAAAACTAAAGTTTTCTTCAAACATATCATTTTTGTATTTTATTTATTATTGAAATTAAAAATTATTTAATAAATGAAAGAAAATGATATATACAATCATTTGAGTATCATTGAAAAATATTTAGAGCACATCTTTTCAGAATGAGATATAAAAAAATTCCTGACAACTGATGACACTTGCTCCAATGATTCTCCAACATTATCTAAATATAGGGGAGAAAATACATGTTCAGATTATTCAGTTGATTTTAAAATGTAAAATGCACAATAAAAAATTAACTTGCACATAAAAAGATTTTTCTATATCATTTTGCTTATACTTCATAACAAACAATCATACAAAAAGTTGATTAGTTTTTCCATTGCTTCTTGCATTATTATTTCACTCAAACAAAATTTCTACCTTTCTTTTAATTCAATCTACCTATTTTGTGTTCAGTATGTATAGAATTGTGTTATTAATTTAGCAAAGTACAAACATGATTAATTGCTCCTAATGAAATTAACCATAAAAGTAAATTCAATAGAATAAAGAATTTAAAGCAAAAGAAAGAAATGTCAAAGCTGGCAAATTAGGATATCTGCAAAGTCTAACAGAGCAAAAGAAAGTGAATGATATTTATACACAGTTAAAGAGTATTAGTCATTAAAAGAAAACACATGGTGATTGATGAAAATAGTAAGCATGGAAGGTGGAATATTATAAGACAATATTTTTTGAAGGCTCCGAAAGTTAATTCAGCCTTGATTAGAAAGATTCATGCGAGTCCATAATTAGCTAACAAAAAGATAAAGATATGTAATAAATTTTCACTTCTGAATAAAAAAGCATATAATAATTTCTTGCTACATATTTACTATGACGAATTTGCTATCATGAGTAAACAAGAAAATAAAACGTATGCAATAAGTTTTCGCCCTAAATAAACGTAACAAGGAAGACTTTTTTCCCCCCATACTCATCTATGTATTAACATTAATCAGAAAGCATATTATATGCCATTATTAAAACTCAGTAGAAAGGAATTTAAAAAGAAATCAGAATATTCTTATATGATAACCAGAATATACTATACTCAGAGCAAAGCTTAGCATGTGGATCTCGAAGTGTAATGTAAACATAAGCAATAAATGGAGGCATCGGCAAGCTTATGTCAACCTTTAGGAGTCCAATCACAGCGCAGTTCATATCAGCCCGATGCTTTTATAAGATGCGCTGTGATTGTACTCATTTAGGTTGACATGATCTGGTCGATTTCTAGAGTGTCAAATTCAACAAAACAGCAGTACGGTTGCTATAAGAGGCATCTGATGGGTTGCAATATTGGCGACAAACAGCTGGTGCACACTAATCTTCACTTAGGCCAATAATTTTAATTAGTGAGAATGCTTTTAAAGTGAGAATGCAGACGATTTTTTTAAAGTGCATACTGACAATTAAAAATTGTAAAAGAATAAATATTTTCTGTTCGTATTCACATTAAATAAATAAAGAAGAAAATAACTTTTAATTATAAGCTTAACTTTTTTTATTTAATAAACTTTTAATTATAATAAAGAACAAAATCGAAATCTTTAATCGATATTTTTTTAATATTTTTAATTTAACATTTTTCATAATATCATTGTAGTTTATGCACAACAATTATTGCAAAAAGTAGTAAACAAAACAGCAGTACTGTTGCTAGGATCCGATGGGTTGCAATATTGGCGACAAACAGCTGGTGCACACTAATCTTCAATTAGGCCCAGCACTGTTTCGTAAAATATTGGTGCTTAATTTCTCCTCAAAGATAAAATGCATTCAGCAGCATTACGGGGAAGTCGGTAAAATCCTAGATGGGCCCACCTCTTGGCGACTTATTAGAAATCTCGCCAAGTTGACTACTAATTGAATATTTGTTATTATTTTTCAATTAAAAACGATACTTGAAGGCCAGAAATAATAATAAATATAATAAAAAATAAATATAATAAATAAAATAAATAAATAATTAAAAAAATTAAATTAAAATAAATTTTAAAAAATCCGTCTAGGTCGATTATTTAATAATAAAATAAAAAAAAGAAAGAAAGAATAATAAAATAAAATAAGAAATAAATAAAAATAAATATATAAAATAAAATAAATATAATAAAAAATAAAATAAAAAACCCGTCCAGGTTGCTACATTGGCGACGTTATCGCCACTCGTTTGGCGAGAATTCAAAAAGACGCCAAGAGGTGGGCTGTGCTAGGATCCACCCGTCTGTACTTCGAAACAAAATCATATTCACCTAACTAATCCAAATCAGAAACTCTGTCAGTGTAAATTATTCACCTTTTATCTGATATCAGCTGCAATAGTTCCAATGTATCTAAATCCTCCATGTTTGTTTCAAAACTAATTTAACAGTTGTCCTTCTTGAGAACTGCGCACCCGGAAAACCGTTGATCAAATTTGATCATCGGAAGTCCGTGAATCAAAAAATGGGGCAAAACAGGGGGAAATCGACAACCGATTTGGTCTGGTGAATACCAATTTGAATGCTGATCAGCGTTTAATCATCAGCTGGTGTTTAACTACGGTTGGTGAATACGGCCGTTAATCATCTGGATTTTAATAGGATTTAAATTTTTATTTATATTATTAATACACTTATAAAATTAAAAAAAAAACTTTGCGGATATGTTCCAGAATTGAGGTTTAAATTAGTTACACTAAATTAAACGAATTCAAATTTAATTAAAAAATAGAGCTTCGGCTCTTTTGTGCTAACAGCAATGCAGCGGGTATTCCTCGAATATCATCCATAATAATATTCTCCTAAAAACTTTATTATCTCTTAATATTTAATGCATTAAGATAAAATTCATATATAAAAAGATCGATAAAATAGTAGTATAAAAATTAGAATACTTACTAAGATTTGAGCAAATATTTTTTTAATTTTCATTGCTCAAATCCTTCCTATTTTTTTGCTACTTCCAGAAAATAAAAAATCTTTGAATTTAATTAATAGAATTGACAAGTGATTTTGAATTAAATTTTTTTTTCAAAAGAAAGTGAAATACAAATTGAATTATAAATGCTTCTAACAGAGACTATAACATTAAATTTGTAAATAATAAATAAAATAAAATTTTTACTATCTACCATACGGAGCATTACAAAAATGCGGATTCATTTATAAAGGATATTTTGCATTTCACGGATCTCATTTTCAAAGAGAAAATATTGTTATTCTCAAAAAATTTTAACTTGAGGAAGAATTAATGAATCTGAAGAGTACTGATTAATCCATAATATTATTTGTCACGATCTGACTCCATGTAAGGGTTTGGAAGCAATCGCTCTTCATTTTATATCAAAAGTATATCTTTATTCCACACACAACATCGCGCACCTTCGTCGTTAGGAGCTACTCTGCATGTATTCCTCCGCGCTCTCTGAAAGTCGGGAATACTTTGGCGCGCTCTCTCAGACAGAATTAGAACGATTGCTACAAATCTCTTTCAAACCTCTCCTATTCCGAAGAACACAATTTTAGAATTGTGTCTGTCTGTCTGTCTGTCTGTCAACTCGATAACTCAAAAACACTTAGATAGAGATAGAGATAGAAGGATGAAATTCCGTATGTAGTCTATACATTAAATTTGTTGAGCTTTGCCGAATTTCGAGGAAAATTCATCCTCAGGAAATTTGTCTGTTCGGCTGTCTAATTAAAGTGAATTCGATTACTATAAAAGAGCTATATGAGTAAAAACTGAACAGATTTAGCCTCTAAGACGTGCATCTGAAACAAATTGAAAATCAAATCCGTCAGCTGATGCACTATCTGTTTGTTTGTACAATCACATGCATGTCAAAACGCGATAACTCAAAAAGTTAGATAAATTATTTTAGGCAGTGTAGGATTATAATGAGATGCGATACCAGTTGTTTTATCAACATTTAATTCAGCGACAAGAAAAGGTGGTATTGGTTTACCATGTTAGTTACATTCAACTCACAGCTCTACTATGTACTGCTTACATGAAGAGGGGGAAAAAATCACATTATAAAAAGTTTCAACGCGACGCCAACGCCATCTTGCGAAAGGAATTTCGTTACCTAAGTGAAATTTTATTACCAAAGTTGACGTTTTGTGTTTTGTCACTCGAAAGAAAAAGACGTCCAACATTCATATTCGGTTCATTCCGTCATAGAATGAAAAACACGAAGCGCTCGTGTAGAGGACTCTGAAAATAAAATTCTGAGTGCTCTTAATTTCACGGCTTTGCCCAAAGTTCACAATCTTGAATGGGAGGGAAGGGGAGATAACAACTTTAATAGAGAGGACGAGTGAAAGTTTTAGGGAGAACTATTTCCGCTTTTTAAATAATGACATTCATATACACGTTAATAGAAAAATAGACCGAAAATTAATTCGTTTATTTTCAGATCTGCCACCTTGATTTAAAATTGATACATATTTATAATTCTTGTGATAAAATCATATACTAAATTTCCCTCATGGAGATATTTGAATTTTGTTCATTTATACGGACAGACAGATTTCACTTAAATTAATTTCGTTCGCTCTTTAAGGAATCACTAATCATTTTAAAATCATTTATCAGTGATCAATTTATAGAAAAATCAAACACTGATATAGGATCAATAAATCTCTTACATATATATCATTTTCTAAAACAGCTTCTAAACTGCGATAAGATTACGAAAAAGAATTCTGTTCGGCAACGTGAAGGAAAGTCTTTTATCAGGAAAAAGTCGAAATAAATAAATAAAAATAAAATAAGAAAGGTCGATATTTTGAACTTCCTTTCTTTCCCTGATGATTAACAGGATAAAAATATATAATTATCTTTTTTGCATTTAGTTTATAGAAGTAAACTTGTTGTGCTTGGCAACTGAAATTCACACAAAGAATCATTTCTTCACAATGGAGTTAAACAGGTAAGTAATATGCAAAATAATATTTTTGGTTGCATGAAGGCCTCGAACGACATTATTAGTTAATTTTCATTTAAAATTTGTTTACTTATTTTAGTTAGGTTGTATGACATTTTTTCATTTCATAAAATACTAAGATTTGGATATCGGATATTTTTTTTTACTTTTGATATTTGTGTCATGCAGAAAGTATGGGCTTTACCAGTACATTTGTTCATTTTTATGTTAAACATTCCGGGATAAATCTAAATTTCAGCAAAAATATGTTTATTCTTTCTTATGTACAAAATATACAAAAAGAAAATATTGTAATTGTCAAAACATTGGAATTTGAAATTTTAATTAATATCTACATTTTGGGACTATCCGATTTCGGAAATATCAGTTCAGAAATCAAACATGTGTGTCTGTCTGTGTGTAATAAATGCCAAAGTGTTTGTAATTAATGAAAGTGAATATTAACAAAAATAAAAATATGTAACCCCCCCCCCCGCCCACTTCTCCTTCGGGTTTAATAGTTAACTGTAGGATAGAAAATTTTATTTTTTGTGTAAAAAATCTGCAGGTTTGAAAGGAAAAAAAGAAATCTTAAAATCTCTAAGTTCTATCAGAAAAACTTTGAATAAGTTAAAATTTTAATAAAAATAATTTTATATTTTAAAAATATTTTAAATTTTTTTCTTTGTATTGAAATCCATTGTGGTTTAGTCTTCTTTTCTAATCCTAAAGTTTTTATTATTTTTTTCATTTCCAGATTTTTTTATTAACATTTTTTTTCTGCCTTTTACAAATAAAAAAATGCGTAATTTTATCAGGCTTTTGATTTTATTTATAATTACTTTCTACATTTTGCCGTTAAAATAATATTTCATAATGTATAGTTATATTTGCTCTGAACAAGAAACAAATTTTTCTCAGGCTCGAAAATTATCATTTGTAAGTAATTTCGGGGCGCTGAACTAAAAAAATGATGACAAAAATGCTATTTGTTTCTCATTTAGGTGATAAGGAGGCAATCGGTTTCCGCAGAATCCGTTGGTAAACAATAACTTATAGATTAAATTAACTTGTAAATTGTAAACACTTTTGTAAGAAGAAATGCCTTAACATACACTTCTTGTATAATGAATATATGTGAGGTGTTTACACACACACACACACACACACACACACACATCTGATTAAGTAGAATTAGAAATATAGTTTGCGGATAGTCCAGAGATATCAGAAGCGTGAAGATTCGTCAAAATCTTTGACGATTGTAGTACTTTCTTTTTATATACTTTGTATATAAGGATGTAATAACTGATCATCCGTTGGACATGTTAGGTTCGAAATTTATTGCATACCTACAATTCTCGTGATAAATTTTTATATCAATATGCATCCATAAAAATCTTTGCATTTTTTAATTTTTTAGTTATCTTTTGTCAATTAAAATGCTTTCTCTTTATATACGACAAATTAAAACAGAAGTTAGTTCTGTACTCGACTGCTGTTCCCCTTGATAAAAGATTTATCATTTTAAAAACTCAAGATTAATTTTTCTTGGACAAAGGAGAGATATGGAATCAATTGTATGGGTTTAGTTTAGTTTAGTTATATTAACGTCCCGTTTAAAGCAACACTAGGGCTATTTTGGGACGGACCTCGTAATTTTGAACCGAGGTCAGATGACGAGGACGACACCTGAGAGGGCACCCCCCTCTCCACACCACACCACACCAACGGGTGGACGTTTGGTCAGGACGGATTTAACGTGCAACAGACCCCCTTACACGACGGTTCTTCGGTGGAAGCGGGTCTCGAACCTGAAACCCTTCGGTTCCGAAGCCGAGACCTTACCACCAGGCCACCGTGGCCCATCAATTGTATGGGGTGCTGCTCTACAATCTTCTATATTTAGTAATTTATTTATTTATTTGAAATAAGCACATTACAGAGATTGAATTCCATTTACAGAGTGCATTAATCAAAAACACACAAGGAACACAAACCACAAAACAAATTAAAAATAAAATAAAAAAAAGGAACTGCAAAGAATAAAGAATTACAACGTTCTAAACCATATATTAATAAAAATGCAAACAGCTAGCAAGGGTCAAAAAGTAAAACACACCCAAATTGATGTGATATATGTAATGAAAACATCTATCACATCTACACTACACATTCTACTAGAAAAAATAATTAATTAACTTTGGCAGAGACATAGAACTGCCCAAGATCAAAGCAGAGTTATTCAGAGAACTGAAGTTATTCGAAGCAGTCTCACTGATTTCGTTTCGCAGTTGTCACAAGCAGTTTAAAGTTGAAAGAAATTAATAATAGACATGTTTTTATACAAGAAATTTGATTTTATTATGTATCTAAAATTGCATCCTCTGCAGTATCACTTAACTGTGATCAGGCTAGCGATGACCATGGTAAACATTTTCAACGGGGTATTGCTAATAATAATAGTAATTAAATAAAAAGGATACCACGGAAGTTGTTTTATTGCAAAGTTTGATCGACTGCTTATTATTGGAAAATTTTTATGAATGACACTGAAAAAATGCATAAACGACAATCCAAACAACCTCTTAACATGAAGTAAATAAGTTAATGCTTTTCTTAGGTCTTTGTTTCATGCTAAAAAATATTAAGTTACAAATATCTTAAGAATCGGATAGAAATTAAATTTTCATAGCCGATTCGTGTTCAGCATTTCAGAAGCAATTATAAATGATTATTTTAATCTCAAAGAAACGAATTTCACCGACATTTGTTGTTCTGTGTCATTATGGAATCTTATAATAAATAATTTTTTTTATCACATTAAAAAGGTATTATTAGTATATGCTTCGAATTAAAAAAGTTTACTTTGTAATTCAATGCATTTTTGCCTTGTTGTAAAAGAAGTTGATTACTATGATAAAAAAAAGTATCCGGAATGTTTTATTTAAAAAAATGTATATTCTAGAAATAGTTTGCAAACTTTTATGAAATATTTTCACAATTTATATAAACATATGGCAACGTTTATCATTTGATTCTTTTCATCATATCCTCTGAAAATAAATTTGTTTTTAGTAAGATAAGAATTTTAATTTTGCCGATTTTTCAAAATAACGAATAAATTTAAGCAAAGATTAAGAATTAAAATTTACTTCCGCGATTAATTTTACAACAAAAGTATTGAAAATGCCGCAAAAAACCTTTAAAAACAAAAATTTACAAAAAAAAAAGCGTTTTAAATGACACACATTTCACATTGTGAAGCATTAAAACAACTATAAAATATTTCTAAATGAATATATTACTTATTCTCTAGTTCAGAAACATAAGAATATATTAAAAAATTGTTATACCAAACTTGAATAAAAAAAATATACATTACATTTTAGTTTATGAGGTTTTTCGTAAGAAAATTCCATCAGAGATTAGAATTTGAGAAAAAAGCATCTCAAGATGCAAAATAACATTGAAACGTATGTAACTGCAATTATAAAAAAAACAGTGTAATTAAAAAAACAGACTTATAAATGAAATTAATTAAAAAAATTAGTTTTTAAATTTTTTTAAAAATTAGAATTTTTCAATTAAATTTTTTTAAAATTAATTTTATACAGAAATTTGTTCTGATATTAAAAGCATTAAATAAAAAAAATCATGATTTTAAATAACATTGACTTTCCAAAATAGTCAGTGACGCGAAAAATATTTATCAAGAGATTGCATTTAAAAAAAAATGCTGCTTTCTTCATAATTTTTATTTCAAATTCACTTATGTAGTTTGTTGCGTTTCAAATATACTAAATAACCAGTATATGATATAGTAAATTTCTTGTAGTTTAGTCAATAAAAAAAAAAAGATTCAATATTGAAATGATAATTCAGTAATTAAAAGTATTAAATCCGCCATTTTCCCCACCTTTCCTTCTTCGTCCAGTCATTTCAACAATCTTCATCAAAAGAAAAATATCGAATAACATGTACAATAAAGATCTGAAACATTCATCGCTTTTTACGTAATAATTGATTCCTCATGAAAAAGTATAATCCGAATTACGCTATAGAAAATTACACACGTGTTTTTTTTTTTTTTTTTTCCTTGCAGAGTAACGTGAAACAAAAAGAAATGAATATTCAATATAACAGATGTATTTTATATCTAGACAACAAAAATCGAAACAAAAACCATAAACATCTAAAAAAAAAATCATTATATTAATCTATTTAAAAAACATTCGTAGATATTCATCGGAGAATATTAACTTTTCTAATTGCGACTTTCAAAGTGACATTTGTATTTAAATTTGAAAGTTGTTACAAAGCAATTATTGTAAATCATCCATACAAATTTGATTCATATTTTATATAAGTATCTAAAATTACAATACCACTCTCCATCCAAATTTGGTATTTTCATAACGTCATCAAGCTGAACTATCTACACAAAAGAGGAAGGGTTTAAAATGCTTATTAATATCTTCAAGAACAATGCCAAAATTTTAAAGACTTCCAATAACAATAATAATTGTCCAATAATTTTGTTGGAAGCCGAATGATATACAGAAGTCCTGGTAAAACAAACGGAATAGAAAATTTGTCCCTAATGTTATTATAGTGCGAACGAAGTTTTCAAATATCGCTGAAGCGAAAACTTATAAAAAATGAATGAAAAATTCAAATTCATACTTACTTTTCTAAGGTAAAATTATTTTAAATTTATTGTGAAAGATGAATATGTTGGCATAAAACAGAGCACATCTCAGAGTAATGCTGTGAAATAATTTGAAAGATTTTTGGGAAAAGCTTTGAAATTGATTAAAAAAAATTATGACGCATTTGTCGCCTTCCAGATTAAGCAGCATTATAAGATGCAAATAAAAATTTAATGTTTTACTAAAATATTAACCAGCGGCACTCCGAAAACTTCCTCGCATGCTCTTTGATAAACATGTCATGCCAGAGAATGACTTGTACGACACTGGCGTACAATAATTACCAAATATTAACCATAAACGTGGCGTGAATTTAGTATCTTTACTGAATCTATCGTGTTATCATTGGTGAGTAATTTTGCAAATGCTCCCTGGCATGCAGTTAATGGTATCAAAAAACCGAATTTGTGCTTTAGACATGTTTTTATCAACCGATTGGAACAAAGATTTGGCGTAAAACTGCAATTGCAATCTCAAAATCCTGTACTAAATTTGATAAATTTAAGTCATTGAGTTCTCGAATTATCGCGTTTACATGTTTCTGAAAGTATAGACCGACAGACAGTCAACCAGTATTTGGATTTAGGACAAAATTTGATAAGCGTTTACTTTATAGCTCTTAAGTCTGTTTATCGAATCTTATTTATCTAGCTCCCTTCGTTTTGTAGTTATCTAGTTAGATATCGTTAACTTATATTTGTAGTTATTAGATGGAGGGACGAACTCAAGTGCTCACAGTGTTTACTCAAACCTTGATAGAAATCTTCAATTTGATAGAACAAATTTGGTGTAAAGACTGTATACTAAGTTCCATTCATCTAGATGGAAACGTTTTTGATTTATCTTTGTCGCTGACAGGCAGACAGACGTACATTTTTCTAACAATATGTTTTTCAAACTCAGAGAGATTTAAAACTTGGTGATTCATCAAAATATGGAGTTCGAATTTTTTGACGATAACTACATTATTTCTATACTGTGTATACGAGGAAAAAAAAATGCAAAATCAGCCAAAAATATTTATTTTTTTCTATCCTTTTCCAACATATTTTGTTTTAAAATTTGCCAAAAGAAAAAAAAAAAGCTATTGAAACCATTATTAACCATTCTATGTCATTACACATTCATAAAAGCAAGCAGCCGTAGCACGTACGAGAGTTTACACTATAACATAATTTCTAAAAGCGGAAACAATGCCACACGGAAGCAGTTAGACTTAAATATAATGCCCAGTATTCGCCAAGCATCCCAATTTTTCAGAAGCTCGCCAAATATCTGCCGTCTTGAATCGTAGCCGACGAGAGATAAGGCGTAGCCGTCGAGAGATAAGGCCTCAGTGCTGCTTCGTGACGTCATCATCA
>JAPMOR010092703.1:299344-310344 GCA_026543865.1 Argiope aurantia
ATATATATAATATAATATAATATAATATAATATAATATAATATAAGGTTGTTTTCAAATAGTCATCTGTTCTTGCTAACATCTTTTTTTTTAAAATCAGGGTTAGTATCCAATCGTGGCGCCTTTCCTTTCGGGATACTTGGTGATCCTGAAGAATCTTGTAATCCTGAACTTTACAAATACTTAACAAGTGGTCCAATGTGTCGGTATGCAGAAGATCTTATAATCAGTATGAAAGTTCTGGCATTAAGCAATGAAGTGAGAATGAAATTCGATCATCCCGTAAGTTTTATACTTATCAAAACTAATCTTAGCGCACCTTTATATTTATTCAGAAATATTGCAGTGGGGCAGAAGACTAGAATTGTGAAAGTAATGTGCATCTTCAGCATGATTCCAAACCCCACGTGTAAAGACTTTTAGTTGAAGAAGGAAATGCACATATCTCCTGATGTATACGAAATCGAATAAAAAAAACAACCAATGGTTAATTATAAAAGAAAAAATAACCACCTTCCCCCACCGCCCCTGGGTTACTAGATGATAGTAAGAAAGAATTGTGTTCTTTTACGTAAATGATCACCATCGGGCACGACACAGAGATTTGTTGTAGGAGGGACACACTGTCATTGGAATAGAGTCAGTATAACTCGATCATATTTCTTATAACCTCAGAGGAAATTAACCCCTATTTATTTATCTGGTGACTTCTTATCTGCGTACTCATGCTTTACTTCTCACCTCTATTCTGCGGAGATTTTGCCATGTTGCTTCTACTCTATAGAAGTATCTGAAATTTAAATGAATGACTGTAGCTTCTAAAACAGAAAGTTGGAAACTCAGTTAATTCCAATGGCCATCGGTGGCCATTCTATAAACCCCATTCCATAGGAAGATATTCCATTCCAAGATACACTGCAACTAATTTACATTTAGGAAACAGCGAACGGTAAGAATTTTCTGCTAAAAAAATGGGGTGTGTGCACATACTCTCCAAATGAATATTATCGTCAAATAAATAGTTTGAAGACGTCAATGGATTGCCCTTTCTACATTTTCGGACATTTTCTATCTTATACGGGAACTATTACATTATATATGTATATATTACTAAATTCATTTTTACGTTCCTTGTATATATTCCTAAACGATTATATATTAAGCTTTATAATACATTCTTAAGAGATTATGGCTAGGTTTTGTAATTCCATGTCGCCTATTAATTTAGAAGCTAAATTTTAAATCGCGTTGCATGGACAAGAATTTCTTAAACGTGAGTTATATTGAAATGCGTGTTTGAATGAGAGGTATTTTTTTAAAGTTCTTTTTTTCCCTGCAGGTTGACTTCAAGAGGGTGAAAATTTATTACTTAACAGAAATACAAAGCCCTTTGGTTGCACCTGTAGAGGAAGACATTGCAGCTGCTTTAAAAAAGGTAAAAATCTACAATTTTTTTAAAAAGAAAATATCGGTTTTGTTTTAACTATGATATTACTTATCACAATAGTAGAAACAATGTAATAATATATAAGATATAAATACATTACCGCTTTAATCCACATGAACTATACCTTATCACACCTAATGAAAGTGTTGTTTTCAATTACACTTGAACAATAAACATAGAAAATTCTGATGAAATGACCAAATTAAATGGCGAAATTGGTTTAGTTATCGAGGTTGGTTCAAGTTGCTGAAAAGTATATTCAAGCTTGAGATTTCTGAGATATCTCTACAAAATGGAGGAGGAAGAAGAACAGGTAATCACTGATGAAGTTGCTAAACCCTATGAGCTGTAAAATAAAATAAAAATAGGCAATTTCGGTGCTGTGATTGAAGGTGTGGATTCATCGTCTGCATGGAAGTTCATTGTCTCTGTTTCCAGGGTAATTATAGCCATTTAAAATCGGTGAAAATGTTTTGAATAACCGTATGTTTGACCGTGTTGCATTTAGTTCTGAACACTTACTCTAAATCTCATGAAATTTCTGAAGAAAATAAATCCTTTCTGTCCGAACTGTAACAAACAGTTGTTGTTGTTTGTTGTTTCTTATGGCACTTGCCATGGACAAGCCCGCTGTTACGAAGACAGCGATTTAAGCCGGTGGGGAAGCGTCTCTTGTTTTTATAGTAGCGCCAACTAGGGCCAAGAGTACGGCTTTGTTAGTCATGCATCACTCATTCGCTTGCACAACCCCTTTTACAGGAGGGCACATTCACACATCTCACAGGTAGAACAACGGAAGAACAACCATGCCCAAATCGGACTCGAACCCAGATCCCGGGGAATACGTGCTACCCCTATGCCAGGACGCCGGCATAGGGGTAGTAAACAGTGGCAAGTGTGGTCACCGTTTATTTCTAATTTTTCCATTGTTTACGCAAGTAATATCACAAAAACTTTTGACAATTGTAAATTAATTTGTATCTGAAAAACGAAAAGCAAAATCGAATATAGCATCTTAATATAGTGTTTTCATTTTGAAAAGGTGGCAGTTGCACGGTAATGCGACCAGTTAACATAATCAACCCCCAAAGCAAAAGAAAACACGTCTAAAATTATATTCTGGATGTCCAAAATACTGACAAATAAAAAAAATTGGTGAACAAGAAACGTAAAGAACTTTTTACATGGCATTTCCCATATTCTTGATATGCAAGTTTTTTTATATTAATATATTGATATATTAATAAAACCGGGGATTTTCTTTTTCGGACTTTTAAGGTTTGAACTATTTTGTCGAGGTATCTGCGGCAAAAGATTACGAGATAATTTCTTCTTTTTCTTCATTGGCGCAATAGTTCAGGATGAACCCTGCCCTTTTTCAGAATTCCATTCCATACTTTCCTGTTCTTGGCTAAGTTTTTTTAATTTGTCTCTTTAACAATTTTTCAAGTCTTTTTTTCAGGAGGTAGACAATTTATCTAAATTTTGGTCTCAATTTTTTTCGAGTACCGGATCGTTTAGCCTAAAAGATATTTTTAGGGCTCTATTGTTATCAAATTTTATTAAATGTCCTGTCCATTTAAATCTTTGTATTGCTATAAATTTAATAATATCTGATTCTTTAAATAGTTTATAAATTTGCCTAGATAACTACCCTAGTCTATTTATCTCAAATATGACAATATTACTAGCTCCATTTGTATGGATAAAAATTCAAAATGAAGAAAAAATTTGGAATAGTGATTGTATAACTAAACGATTTTCTTTGTTGTTTAAAATAAATTCATTATTAATATAACAATTTTACTCATCATTATGGAACGTTATAAATATGTATTTTTTCAGGCTGTTTCTTATTTTGAGAAGCAATACAACATAAAGCCAAAAGAAGTCAAGATGCCCTACCTATTCGATATCAACAAATGCATACTTAGTGTGTTACAACCTTTATTTAGAGATATAAAGACCTCGACGATTGGACGCAAAGAATTTGGACTAAATGAAAGAATGGAATTTATCAAGTCTCTTTTCGGAAAATCCAAGATACGTTGCAGAACTTTCCTTAACTTCAACTCTGGAGCAAATCCTCTACTTTACAAAGAAAGCCAAAGTTCCTACTATCAAAATATGATCGAAAATTGGATTGGCGAATTCAAAGCACTTCTAGACGAAGATACTGTTCTTTTGATGCCGACCCTTCCTGTTACTGCACCATACCATTTAGAAACCTTTCCTCTGTTCCTCAGTGCCTGTTATATATCATTATTCAATATTCTTGGGTTGCCAGCCACACATTGTACATTGGGTCTCACCAAACAAGGATTGCCGTGTGGTATACAAGCTGTTGGTTGCCAAAACAATGATCCTTTGACCATTGCATGTGCTGTCGAGTTGGAAAGAGCATTTGGTGGATGGAAATTGGGTTAATTGTTAACATTGTGACATTTATTCTTATCTTCAAATGCATCAGTTTTTAAATGTTCATCGTGAACTTTTTAGTTCATGAACTTTTATCTCACAATTATTTTTAAGCCACAAAACTGTTAAAAAACTGTTTGATTGCATGATGTGATTTTAGCAATCAATTTAAATTTCAATTAATTACTGAATCAAATTTAGTTAATAAAATTAATTTCAAATTAATTAATAAACTGTTTGATTGCACATTGTGATTTTAGCAATCAAATTAATTTTTAATGAATTATTATTGTTATTATTTTGCAACTGTTATGTGTCATAGAAACATAACAAAAACCATGATGTGATTTTAGCAATCAATTTAATTTTTAATTAATTACTGTATCAAATTTAGTTAATTAAATTTCAAATTAATTAATAAACTGTTTGATTGCATGTTGTGATTTTAGCAATCAAATTAATTTTTAATGAATTATTGTTTTTATTATTTTGCAACTGTTATGTGCCATAGAAACATAATAAAAACCTAGATGTTTCAATTTTTTTTAACGTATGAAGAAAGGTCGTGATTATTCTAGTTAATTATTGATTAATCAAGATTAATTCGTTAATCAAATTAATTATTTTCTAATAAGATAAATAAATTAGATTTTTGAATAAATCTCATTTCCAAAAATAATTTTGTTCACTTTTACTAGAAGAGTGTGGTCCATAAAAAATTTTATTGAACTAATCTCTATTAATAATAGAGATGAATGTCTGTCTGTACGTGTGTGTGCTTGAATATTTGTGTATGTTGGTGCTCTACAGAGCAGACCGTTTGATTTACAAACATCAAATTTGGCACATTTATACGTTAAAGCTGTGCACCTGGGAGAAATTTGTTTGAAATTTTAATTAATTAAAAATTAAGCTGGATTTTTTTTTTTGTTTTCACTTGTTAATTTCCGAAAATATTGTGAAAAATGAATTTTACACTATTTACTCAAAAACGAATTTTACACTGTTTTAAAAAATTAATTTTCTTTTTTTAAATGTCAATTAAGAGTGCAAAATTTTCCTGAATTTTGGTATTTTTTTCAGAAAATATTTTTTTGCCTAACTTCCAGCAATAGATTATGGTGTTAATTTGAAATTCAAACCGTGTTCACCATTTCATATGATATTTGATCGCGGGATTTTTTTTCTACATTTGAAAGCTAAGGAAGAAAGATTCTGTTCAATATTTGTGCTGTTTACAAGAGGAATAAAAACTGAGTTTGAAATACCGCGAAAGTTAGATGAAAGATGAATTGGATAACTGCGTTTTCAATACTACTATGACGTCATGGGTCTGATCTCCATTAGGAATGCTCAAGTTCACAATGAACAAAACTATGCAAAACAATTAAAATAACGACTTTAATGATAAAATTTGACGTAACCATGGACATGGAATTAAGTCTAAATGATTCAAATAAAATTAAACATAATCAATATTCCCAGTGAATTATTTAGTTGGCAAAAAAGGGCAAGTTTGATATAATTTTGATTTCTGTAAATTCTGCGACTAAATAATTAGTGCATTTGTATGTACAGCATCAATAGTACAACTGATGAGAATATTGTAACTTTTTAAAAATTTATTTTTGCATCAATTAAAATCCTATGGTCGGAATAATTTGTAGAGTCTAGTTATATTAGGCTTACAGAGCTTTAAAAATGGAGTTCCACATTTGATAGCCAGTTTGTATGTGATGTAAATTAATTGTATGTAAACTATTAATGTGATGTAATGAACACTGATATTTCATTATAGCAGTGTTAAAAATTATTTTATCTTTTGAAAAATGTAATATATTTTAATATTCGATTTTGGTAGCCTTTTTACAAGTTCTTTTGCTTAATAAATAAATTTCAAAAAAAAATTATAACTTGTTTCTTGCTTAAATTTAATATTTGGCTCCTCTACAGAGTTAAAATCGCCAAATTTTGTTTAACATTTTTTTACTTTCTACTTAAAATGACGTTTGAATTATGTTTCTATCTTAATTAGAATGAGACATATAAACATTTTTGTGCTGTGCTGTTTTGAAAATATTGCACAGATAGCTGTTGCCATTCTCTGAGTACACTAGTAGACGATGAAAAGAAAACTGGCGTAACACTCAGTGAATTTAGTTTAGTTTAATTTAGTTATATTAACATCCCATTTTAAAGCCACACTAGGGCTATTTTGGGATAAACCACGTACTTTTGAACCGCGGTCAGATGACGAGAACGACACCTGAGCTGGCAACCCTTCTTCAAACTTCCACATCTCACCAGAGGGAGGACAATGCATGGTGGAAAGAAACACGGATGCTGGGCGGTGGAAGCACGAAAGTACGTGATACAGCTATAAAAAATTACCAGATATTAGCGCAACTCCATAGTTAGAAAAAAAAAAATTAAAAAAAAGGCAAAGAGAGAAAGAAGGATATTTATGCGATTCTGCAACACTACAGCTCCATTAACTCCAAACCCAAACATATAACATGCCCTACTGGGCCTGAATCTTGGTGCTTCTTTAATTGAGCCATTTCGCTGAAACAAAAACCCACTGTTCATAAGACAACCATTAAAATTTCTCTGCGAGAAGATGCTGTAGCTAAAATGATGTTTATTTTTCAAACACTAGCTTTAGATAGTCTTCTTCTTGTGTGCAGCCTACCACCCCGCCACCACTGAACGTAGCAATATTAATAGCTTCATATAGTTTGTTGGAAAGGTGTTCAAACTTTAAATGCGTTTTTCTCCATGATGCATTTTTTCCAAGATTTCTTGCATTCGGATTGTAATAAGTCAAGAATAAAGATTAAGGTGTAAAATTTGGAATATATCTTTTTTAAACATTTTACATTAATTCTGATTCAGCAAATTTGAAAAAAATATTTACTTAAAAAATATGACTTTTTTTAAAAAAAAGTATCTTAGAATTAAAAAAAAATCATTCAAATATTTTTTATTTTTTTAAATTGTTAATATGAAATTAAAGCTCATATATTTGTGTTTGATTTTTTAAATAAATTTTGAAGTTTGACCAAGAATATTTTGAGTTTTAGCGATGTAAAATCACCCACATTTTTCTTTAAAAAATTAAATTTAAAATTAACTTTTTTTTAAAAAAAATTATGTTGTAATTTTGTTTATTAATTAAACAGTTACTCATGAAAAAAATGTCAAAATTCTAAATTAATTAATATTTTTTTTAATGTATCCCTGACCTCCTTAAGTTAAACAGGTGTAAATTAACTTTAATAACTATAACTCTTTCAGTAATCTTTCACATAAAAATATAACGTGAGAATAAATTCTGAAAACCAGCGTCGAAAAAATGTGCGTCTGAGAAAGAAGCCAACAAATGACAGCATCTGAATATTGTTGTAGCTGGGAAAACACTGCACAGCTATGAACCTTTCACAGGAGAGAAATGTAATCACAGGGTGCTAGGTCGAGGCTATAGACGGAAGGGGGAATATTTTCCAGCGAAACGTCTGCAGCAATTGATGTGATGCTGAATGAAGTCGAGACATGCCATAGAGTTACATAATGCCACCACGAAACATTTCTACCACCTGTTTCAGTAATCAGATTCCCTTGGTGAACGGTATTTCCAAAAAGACTAGAATTCAGCTGCCACACATTAACTCCCCTCTCCGGTTGCTAATTTCTTCGGCATCGAATACAGAATAAGAAATATTATGCTTTCAGAAAAAAAACCAACAAACAATTCGAGGTAAAGTTAATGAAAAAAAGTAATATCTTTGAATCTCTGAACCTATTAAAAACTATTAGAAATACTTTACATTTAGGGTGCACAAATGCCGTTGTGTTTAGCATTACAATGAAGATATTTAAAAGAGAATTATCATAAATGGAAGACAAAAAGAATAATATAAATAAGCAATAATTAAGGCAAATAAAGAATAAAAATAAGCGAAGCTCGATGAGTTTATCAAGGGTCACTTCTAGACAGAATTTTTCTAGGCACCTGACTTTGACTATATTAATACTTTGAGATTCCTAAATGTCGTGAAGCTGAGAAATCCTGGAAGAAATACAGGGTGGCCATAAAATAACTTTCCCTGTTTGGTGGTATCTTCAGATAAAAAGATTGAACGAAATGAAACCACATATCATATACAGACTGTGGGAGACATGGAAAGAGGAATTATGCAGGAAAAAAATAATAGTACCAAAAGTTTTCGATAGGGGAAATACTAGCGCTGTGGCGTACAGTTATGAATAAATTCATGAAATTCACAAAAAATAATTTTTTATTCATCAACATTAAGGCCCCCTGGACGCTGTACAACATTTTCAATATGTTGATCTTTCCTGTGTGCAACCTGTTGCATACGGTGTATGACGTTCTGCACTATTGCGTGTAAACTGGCAGCTTCGATGCTCATCACAGCCCGTTTTATGTTACTATATTACATTGTCTGCTGTAGAACAATTTTACCAGTAAAGCAAGTTGAGGTAAAGTAGGGTCCAAATTAAGCACATATCAACAGTCAATCATAAAAAGTCAAGAACAAGTCGGTTATTTTACAGCCAACCAGTAGAATATTAAGATTAAAATAGCTATAACTTGAAATTCAAATGCAATAGTAACAAACCAAGGGGGAAAAAAAAGTCGAAATTTAAAATAATTTTTAAAAAATTCTCTCACTATTTTCGCTTGTTATAGATATGAATTTCGTAATTCATAATTCTTTTTTTTTCATGCTAACAGAGATGTGATTCTCAATTCATTTATCAAGAAAATAGAATTTTACATATCATGATATAATGATACTATATAGGTTATCTACGCATGATTCTAAATTCATTTATCAATAAAATAGAAATTTATCTATCTTGTCACATACAGTTATTCGGGTTATCAATGCTTATTTCATAGGTCGATTTCCTAATCAGCAGCTTTTGTTCCGCTCGGCGAAGATTAAGACAATAATTGTCATATCTCAATTTTCTGCGCCCTTTAACACTTCCTTTCAGCATATGCAAATTAATCTTAAATTAAGCATTTTTCTTATAAAATAAATAGTTTTATAGTATACAAATATCTGAGGACTAAAAGCTGTAAAGGTTCAAAGTGCTTATTGAAAAGGTAAGTATTTTTTTAAAAAATATAATATATAGATAACTGAGTTCTAAAAGTGGTAAATATTCAAGTACCAAAAGCGTAAGAGTAATGCTTTTGTAAAATATAGATAATTAACATCTAAAAATGATAGATATTTAAACACCAAAACATTTCTACATTTTATAAGTGCTCTTATAAAATGTAAAAAGGGAAAATCTAAAAGTGATAAACATTAACGTACGAAGAACGAAAAAGTTGGTATTTTTATACAATAAAGATACTAAAAGTCTAAAAGTGGTAAATGTTGAAGCACTAAACGCGAAAAAAAAAAGATGTTTTCTTAAAATTTTGAAAATTTGAGCCTAAAAGTGGTAAACGTTTAAGTGCCAAAAGCAAAAGGATAAGTACTTTTATAATAATATTACATACAAGTGGTAAATATTTAAATACAAAAAGCGAAAGTGTACCGAAAGCAATGACCACTTAGCCGTATTTTTCTTCTTTTTTTCTCAACGACTTGAGTAAAAATATTTCTAAACCATCATAAACCCTTAGTTTCGATTGTTAGTTTAACAATCTATGATAACATGACAATTCAGGGAAAGAGACAACTTCACCTCTTTTCACTGATTTTAACACAGTAAAATTTGTGTTAAAATATCAGTGCAAACCTGGCAAAAATAAGAGGGGAAAAATATTTTTTAAACTATGAAAATTCTTTATACATTAGCATTAACCCTTTATTATGAAGAAACGTATGCAAAAATATCTGAAACATATGAATTGAAATGCTTACTAAACCTTAAAAAATAAATGGAATTTTAGAAGAAAATAAATTTTCCACGATTATCTTTGTAGCTTTGCTTAGTTTTTTTTATTTACATTAATGTCCTGTTTCAAAGCAACAACAGGACTATTTTGGGACGGAACTTCGTAATTTTGAACCGTGATCAGATGACGGGGACGACACCTGAGCTGCCAATCCCCCTCGAGCTGCCAATCCCACACCCCACCAGCTGAAGGACGTTTGGCCCCTACGGATTTAACGTACCCCAGACCCGCTTACAAGACGGTTCTTCGGTGAAAACAGGTCTCGAACCTGAAACCATCCGATTCCGAAGCTGAACCTTACCACCAGGTCACCGCGGCCTTGGTTTTCATTGTAAGAAGGCTTAATTAATTGTGCAATATAGTTTATATTCAATGAAATTTCATTATACACGTTTAAGAAGTAAAAGACTTTTTCCTTTTTCATTCGTACTTTGATATCTCAAACTTAGCTTTTTCATAATTGACTGAGTTTTCCAATAAAATGCTTCGCACGCTTTTTTTTTTAACAATTTTATTTCAACAAACATTTCAAACTTTTATTTTGAAGAACCATGTCATAAATCTTCTGGACAATGTTAACTTTCAACTTTTATCATGTTCATCAGATGTATTTTATTTAAAGAAATTGCACTGTAAGATTCATCTCTGCTGTTATGATCTTTCCCACAGTTGTACTTCCATTTATGAGCCTTTTACACCTGGCTTGATTTTCTAAAAAAGTACTTTTTTCATCAATTATAAAATAAAGAAATATACCTTTCCAGATAATCTAAGAAATCTTTCATTATGAACTGAAAATCAAGAACGCCAAAAAGCGCGCCATAATTTGACATTTCATTTAATAACTCTTAGAAATATTGCATAAATTATATTTATAAAATATTCTGTGTTAGTGAAAGATTGATTTTCTGTATTAATATTTTAAAAAAATGTTTTCGTATTTATTGAAATTTTATTTTTTCCATTTGAAAAATCCAAATTCTTGAAAAATTCAAACGGCAGCTGCAAGAAAATTAGAGAGAGATATATATAGTATAATGAAAAAAATATGGTTAGATTTTTATAATAATATAAGTTATACCGAAATTTGAAGCTTAAACATATTTTGCTTGTGAAGCTATTTAGGGACCAAAATACATAAACATTTAATAGAAAATTTTAAACAGCATTTTTCATGGCAAACCAGCTGGTC